>JAQJVL010008214.1:0-20660 GCA_035578905.1 Stictocephala bisonia
CATTAACCTCATGCTTTGTGTGTATAATTTTCTAGCACTTATATTTAATTTGTAATTGAAAACTTAAAAAAATATGATATTTATAACTTCCATAAAAAACAATATTTTTAACCTGGTATGAATCTCTTCTAAAAACAATATAAAAGTGGTCGTGATTTTAATACATTGGTACATTAAATTGTTTTATATAATTAGTCCTTACATAAAATATATAACCACATTGTTCTTAAAATTTGCTTGCTGAAATTTACTGTCCATGTAGTTTTAACTAACCCTATATTTAAATATATATAACTATATGATAAACTGCATACTTAAACTACAAGTTTAACAGTCGCCCATACACAAACCCACACGTTTCGGAAAGCATAAAGGCCGGGAATGTGTGGTGTAGACCTTGCGATAAATTTAATTAAATTTGTGATTAAGTGGCCCAGGCTGCGATAGCAGTATATAGTGTCGTTATCAGTGGCTGCAGCCGTGCTATATAGGGTGGGGGTGGCTAGTGCTCACTCACACACGCACACGCTCCCGTTGTCATGGAGTCAGAGACGCACAGACTCAGGCGCTGGAGTCAGTCGACGCCCGATACTCAAATCCGCGTCTGGGGTGCTTCTACCCCCGAGTACAGTGCGAGTACTGTTAAATTTTTGTTTTGTTGTACAACACTTACTTTTGTTCGTAAGTCCTTTTTGTGAAATTGTGCTGTCGGTGTATCAGCATTTTTGTGTTGAATTGTTTATGATCTAAAGGTGTTCGGGGATTGTTTATAGAAGGTCAGGATCAGATTCAAAATAAAGTAAGTTTTTAAGATCATACTTATAAATACTTTATTACATTATTAATGTGCGACTTCTTGATATGTTTTTAGTTAAACACATTCTAAGTCGCATGGCTTAAAAAACACCATTATATTGTTTTTGTAACAATGAGTTAATCTGGTGAATGAGTGAGTACAAACTAAGTTAATTTGGTAAAGTAGGAGATAAATATTGCATTGGAAAATAAATAAAGTATTGGAAAAAATAAATGTTGCATTACTAAAACATAGTAAAAGTTTTTAAAATAACATATAACTATGAAGAATTTACATATATTACCATTTTCGTCTATATACTCAATTACAAATATCTTACTATAAAATAATTTATCTTAATACATAACATGTACAATTTATTTACTCACACATAACGAGATATAAGGAACCACTAAACAGAGTTTGATAAAATTCGGAGGGATGTTAGCTTTTGTATCATAAGGAAAAAGAGACCAAAATTCCATTCCTAAAGATTAGACACAGCCCCTCAACCTTTCCTTTTTTCCATAAAAGTAACATTTACATTAATATAATTCAATATTTTACTAAAACAGCTGATTTAAGAACATAAATATGAAACTAATCTTGGCTGATTTGGCTCTTATTGTGAAATGTTTTACATAATTTCTACTGCATCTGACATAATTAAGTGCACTATTTTTCATCACCCTAAAGTGGACTTACAAGGTTGTATAGACTGTAAAACGTGTTATCTAGGATAATGCATTACAGCTGGCTGAGTGTTTAAATTGATGTGATAGTTTAGAGAGAACAACAGAGGGAAGGGTAAGTAAGCGTAAAGAACCATACTGTAGCGAAGCAATGGCTGTTGGCTACTAAATGCTGACACTTTTGGTACAAAAATATATTTACAAGATAAAAGGGTATATATTTTATATAACTACGAATTATTCGTGATTTTGTATTGAATAAAGTGTAAGAATGTTTATAAATTTAATTTTACCACAATATACTTATTCTGTAACTCCAAAACTCACTGTAACATATATTACATAAAGTACCTTTATTGATATTTTATTTATTGATTGATTTTATTGATATTAATATTAATATTGGCTCTTTGACAGCATCGGACGAATATTAAAATGCATAGTATAAGATTATATAAGCTTAATAGCGAGACAAACAGCTACATTTATTAAGCCCTTTTTTACCGTTTTACACAGAGTTGGTAGATTTAACAAGACTTCTTTAGGGCTAATTTGGTAAACAATAACACCAAGTTTTATGTATATTTAAGTCAACTTATATAACTAAGGTTAAACAATTTGTTGTTTTTTATTCTAAAAAAAATCCCACAAACAAGTACCTTAATTTGTAATTCATATATAAAGAAATTTTGTCTTAACGAATTCGTAAAGCATTCAATGGTAGTCATTTTATATTACAATCACTCTTATAATGACCTTTTTTATTAATGACTCGATTTGGATGCCTCTATAGGTGGCTGGTCTATTGAATAAATTCTAAAATTATTTTGGATATAGTAACATAAAAGTACAATTAGAAATGAGGGTCAATGTAAACCTTTATTCATTATAATAGTTGTTATGTGTTGGAGTTTGGCGTTTACAAAAGGTAATAGGTTTGTTTGCGATGGCCTGTTCATTCAGCATATACATTTAACGGAAGACTTTTTTAATGTTGTTTTAATGTAAGACATACCTTCAATATACATAAATACGCTTAGTTATCATTTATTTACATAACCTAATTAGAACAGATTATTAAAACTACTTCAACATTTATTTTAACCCGTAAGCTTAAGCGGCCGAATATGTGGGTTAATACCTCTGTGCGTGTATGAGTGGGTTGATGTGTCAGTATCACTGTACTTGTGTGGGTGGGTGGGTGAAGGGTCAGTATCAATGTGCGTGTAAAGTAAGTGGGTTGGTCAATTCCACTCCACATGTATGGGTGAGTGGGTGTGTCAATACCGCTGTGAATTTATCGGTGGGTACGTGGGTTAATACCATGTACATGTGTGGGTGGTTGGTGGGTTAATACCATGTACATGTGTGGGTGGTTGGTGAGCTAATACCATGTAAGTTCTATGGATGGGCAGGTGGATTAATATAAATTTACGTGTATGAGGGGGTGGGCAGGTTGGCCAACACCACTCTGCATGTATGGATGTATCAATACCACTGTGCATGTATGGGTGAGTAAGTGGGTCGATACCTCTGTGCGTGTATGGGTAAGTAAGTGGGTCGATACCTCTGAACGTGTATGGGTATGTAAGTGGGTCGATACCTCTGTGCGTGTATGGGTAAGTAAGTGGAACGATAACTCTGTGCTAGTATGGGTGGGCGGCTTGGCCAATACCACTCTGCATGTATAGGTAGGTATGTGGGTCAATACCTCGTACTTATGTGGATGGGTATATGGGTCAATATTACTACAGATAAGCTTGCCTCAATACCAAACGTATTCTTATAAATTTACCTAAACAATTCGAGAAATTTTTTTACAGTACAAACTAATTTCGTCCCTAAATCAATTCCCAGGAATACGTCCAGTTTATTTCTGACAATTTGAAGTACGTTTTACAACATTATGTCGTAAATGAATCGATATTAGTATATTGGTTATTAAACTGGTTCTCTATGCGACAAACAATAAAATTATCTATACAGTATAAATATTTACGATAAGTGCTGTAAATTTCTACTCTGCTAGTGACATCTCATCAGTTTTATCCCAGTACCATTACGTGACCAGGTTACATATCCAACGTCATCACTGATAACATTTCGGGTTAAATCTGCCATATGATAGGCGTGATTATTTTCAACTAAAAAAATATGGTTAATAATTTCACGTTATTCTTGTTTTGTTTTTTAAATCAACCACTTTACCCGTGGAAAGTCTTGAATGCATAAATGATTGTTATTATTAACAAAATTAAATAAATTTACTTTTGATAATTTAATCTAAATGAAGTTTTTTTTAATGATTTTGCTTATTTACTTTACTAAACACAGATCTTAAATATATGTCTTGATATTTTATTCAATTAATTGTTATTGAATAGTATCGCTAGTTTTTTTTTTTTTTTTTAGCTTTTAAGTGCAATAAGATAATTAAAATAGACTTCCTGTCCCTATTCTATTCACTTAGACATTTTATAACATGATATACTCAGATTATTTCGATTTTCCCAACATTACCACACTACATAAGAGTTTCATAATTATTGGAATATTTTGTATTATCAACAATAAAAATAACATATACTTTTCTATCATCTAATTTACACAAGATGTGAATTGTAATGTCATATTTTGCCCCTTTAAAAAATAGATACTCACCAGTTCACATGGGCTCAGACCAGTAAGGGACTTCAAACTTAAATTTGGGTTATAACACAATAATAGAGCATTAATGTATAATTTACTGTTATATCATATTGTATAGTAATATATAGTCATGTTGTATAATTTGAATTAAAATATTTCTTTATAAAAGGAGATTTGATAATCTATTATCTTATGTTTATTTTACTGAAAAATCATGTTATGTACTAAATTGGTTATTTTGAACTAAATGTGGAAATGAAATAACTTGCAAATCACATACACAAATTCTTCTAGATGAATAAATATTGGCTTGCAAGCGATATCAGTGCTCGTACCAGCATGCCTTTTAATAAGCTTAACTGTTGGAAAGTCCGACAAAGAAGCAATATTATGTAACATGTGTGGTGTAATGTGCGTGCCTTTCCCTTCTCAGCACATATTGGTATCGCTACAACACGACACTTTACTAGCCGGGTTATTACATCATGTTTAAGCCAGTTAAATGTAACAATCATTAACAAAACTCAAACCTATGAAAACATAAGTCGTGGGGATTTTTTTTATAAAAATAATAATAAATAAATATATAAAAAATCAATAAATACACGTGTCCTCATGACCTCCACTCTTACCCAATGAAGTTCTCTTGTTGTTCTTTAAAACGTCCAAAATAAACAGATTTGCCTAAATACCTGATAATGAGGAAGACGTAGAGTCTAACTAAATTTATAAACTATTGAACTAACCTTTATTGAAATGAAAAATACTCAACAAGCCCAAGAAAGTAAATACAGAACTTAAAGCACAGAACTTTAAAATGTGACAATGTAAAGACGAAACTAGCTCGACTGTATGCTCGAGTAACGCTGTCGTCAACACGCTACTGCTGAAAGTCCTAAGGCTGGGGGATGTTTTAAAAGCATTAGTTAACGTGAAATGAGTTCATTTTATTAAACCGAGATATATTTTGTATATTGACTTTATCTGTTTTAGACAAATCCGTCATCGCGAGATGTATTTACTTTCCTTATCACTACTCCTTATCACTACACTTGTACATATGTGTCCTGTCTTGGAACTGGGGCTGTGAGCTGTTCATCTGTATTAGATAGGTTCTCATGTAGTTATTCATAGCCTATGGAAGTTTAGTTTACGATATCTAAATAAAATATTAGTCGTGCAAAAAAAGCGTTAAGAATAATTTTAAATAACAAATGTGATTAATTTGTTGAATTAAAATTTACAAGTTTTATAATATTAACAGTTTGGAGCTTGTATGTGTTGAACTCTGTAATGTATGTTAAAAACCATGAAAATCAGGTTTTAAATACTGTGATTTTCATAGGTATAAAACTAGAGACAAATATAACAAAACCCTACCAAAACATAATTTTTAATTGTACAACAAAAACATATATGGGTGTTACATTCCTAAATGTTTCCTACATATACGGATCACATAACAAATATAAAAAATTACATCAAATTTTAAAAATTACTGAAATACTTTCTAATTAAAAAAGCATTATATACCTTAAATTACATTTTTACCAAACAATAATTATGTAAGAATACAGTGAATGCCACTGGACACTATATATAGCTGTTCTAGGATTATATTATAGTTATTAGCCAGTTTTGACAACATTCTTTGTAGGGACTTTATTGTACTATCTTTGAATAAAGATTGATGTTATTTTATTTGGCCCTATAAATTAGGTGGAGTTGTAACTACTAGATGACAATGCTAGTAATCTACTGATTATTTTTTATCAATAATCGTATGTTTGCTTTTCTTAAATCAGTGTTATTCATTGCATGATTGCATAAACGAAAAAATTGTATGTAACACAAAACAATAATAATGAAAGTTATGACATCAATAGTAAAATTAAGAATGTTTTTTAAAACGTCTAATATAATTAGTGTCAATGTTTAATTCATGTATGAAACAACTGGTGATTTACATTTGAGTTCTTTACAATAAATACCCCTTGTGGTTTACATATAAATAATAGACATTTTGAGCAATGGACTCGTTTCTATTTGGTAACCAGTGTTAATGTAATATATAATACTATAATTCATATGTAACGAAAATTGGTAAAAGAGAGCTCAATCATTTATCGTAAATTATCTTTAAGCACTAAAACATCATGCTTAAGGGTGTCAATATTACTGTCACATTAGCCTTATGCATAAAAATGCACATGGTTTATGTGAAATTAATTTTTAAAAATTTCTTGTAATTTATCCTACATTCACTTTCGTATTAAATTGAAATTATCAGTAAGGTTTTTCGTATGTCTTCTAATTTTACAAATATAATTATGTATAGTATTTACTTTCAAACAAGTTTAATACATTTTTTTGTATTATTGTATTATTAGCCTCCAGAATCTATGAGAGCCTCGTCATTTTTGTATTATTAGCCTCCAGAACTGTTATATTATAGAAATAATACTGATTTAAATTACCTTTTTCTGTTGTAAAAGCCCTTTAATTTACAGCATAACAAATAACAAGAGTACATACAATATATTTGCCGGCCGGTGATAGACACCAACTTTATTGGCAAATGTATTGTATGTGCTCGTGTTTTAATGTGTTTTTAATGTTTTATAATTTTAGTGTTTAATGTTTTAAACAGTGACGTTTTTGGAAACCTGATGATGAAGCTTTTTATGCCTTGAAATTTACATAGCAGTAATGTGATTGAAGAACTGTTATGACAGAAAAAGTAACTTAAACCAGAATTATTTCTTTAATACATTACTAGTTCAACTAGAAGAAAACATGTACATAACCTTAATACAAGAATGTTGTTGTTGCATGTTAACAATGTTGTTCACAAAATCAAGATCTATTGTGGCAGAATACAATGAGATCCCTCTGTGTTTGCGTTACATATGCAAATGCATGCTGATTATTAAAGCTAAACATCGATGCTTTGCATTTCCGTTCATTTAATCCAATCTTTTGCTGTAACAATAATACAAAATACTAATGTAATACATAAATACGAATGTTCTGTTATTCTATAAAGTAGTTAGTATGTTTTAATTGATTATTCATAGTATCACAGGCCTTGAATTATCTTGCCTGAACTATTTCTGTATTGAAATAAGTCAGGCTGGTAGAGTTTTTGAAAGGTTCATTCCTTGCTCATTAGGGTTTGAATAATTCAATGTCCAGTAGATTCCTGGACGTTTTTTCATCAGCATAAGCTAATTTTCTATATAAGTTTATATAAATAATGTATATTTAAGTTGTTATATTCTTATTGAAGGATGGTAACAACTTAAGCATATTCTTTCCTGTGCTGTTTAAGTAGTATTTCACATCCTTGAGCATTTTATCCTGCCAGGTCATTCTATCTAATCACAACTTGGGAACTCGTCAATATAAGTGGTAATATAAATATTCCTGAGATAACTTAATTTTGTCTCATCTTTTGATAATTAAGAGAGTGAAGCTTTCTACATTAATTCTTCTTAGGACCATTTCGTTGGTGACATGTTCCATCCGTGGAATTCTGAGAACTCAACATATTAACCACATTCAATCATCGAATCGGTTGAACCACTTGTGATTGCTCATAAGTAGTTATTATCGTTAGTTATTTTGATACGATATTCAATCGTTCAAGTGTTTTAAGAAAGCAGCAACAACAGTTGAACGCGTGTGAAACTCCAGTCGTTCGTATTATTGTAAACTAAACTGTCATATCACAAGTATCAACCTTGAATATAACATTCTTTACATTCATTACAAATAGTATTTTGTAAGTTTACCCATTAATTGTTAACGAATTAAAATATAAACAAAAATAGGAACAAAAACAAGTGAACTGATTTTTACTCTTCATTGAGATGTAACTGTATTATCACAGCTGAAGAGTTCCCCTACAAAACGTATAATACTAAATTATAGTGTCCCTTTTTGGGGAATATGAGATGATCCTTAATGGTTGGTGTTAACTGCCACCATAGACTATATTTCAAACGCTGTATTTTTTTCTCTAATTAACATATATCATTGTAAGAAACACCTTCAAATACTAAAAGCTTATAAACACGGTTGGCCTGTTTGGAAAGACATGTATTTTTATAAACTATCAAACGTATTATATATATATATATATATATATATATATATATATATATATATATATATATTAAACATCTACTCACTATTCAGATTGCCTATTTTATTTCTTAATTAATATTTATAAGATATGCAGCATCTGAAAAATCCGAACCCTAATCTCTACTTTTATGTACATATATAGGTCTACTTTATATTTGTCACCAAATACGTTATCAGTTATGATGCCCTACTATAAAATGGTCTACCAAGAACTTTTCAAGTGGAACACCTGCATTTATTGATTGTACTCGATTATGTTTTGTTTGTTTGTTTCTTGTTATTAGATAATTTCTCGCAATCATGTCATAATTGTACATTATAGCTTTCGCTTCCATTGTTTATACAATAAGTTGCATCATGTCACTTTATTTGTATTTAATATACTTTTTTTAACCTGGACACATATCTCGGATAAGTATAAAATAACAATTCTACAATCCCATGTGTTATTTTACAAATAATGATAAAAACTAAATTTGTAGTTTTTTAGAATCGATACATTTTTTATTTGCTTGTTTAAAAACTAGCCATTTTACAAAGCCTACTAGCCATTAAAAACATAAATATTACAAAGCCAAGTGATTGTAAATCCTTCATAGATAACAAATTAAATAGCATGTACATATCTTTCGAGCAGCTTGATAACGATCAGTAGGTGA
Source organism: Stictocephala bisonia (assembly GCA_035578905.1). Taxonomy (NCBI): domain Eukaryota; kingdom Metazoa; phylum Arthropoda; class Insecta; order Hemiptera; family Membracidae; genus Stictocephala; species Stictocephala bisonia. The sequence continues at coordinate 8,946 of JAQJVL010008214.1, forward strand.
CATATACAGTACAATATTCTGCCAAGACAATAGTTTTATAACGAGGTTTCCTCAACTGATGAAAGTAAATAAATGAATAACTAAAATAATGAGATTAAAAATCAAGAAAGCAACATTTTCAACGCTGTTTTTAGTAGTATGTGATAAATCACATTGATTTCCTTATTACTTGTGCATTTATTTAATACTAACAGCTCGTAGCAAAAGTGTATCATAATTAAGAGTAGATTTATTCAATTTCGACTAGATATTGACAACGATTACTAAGCTTAAATTTGTAGCCACAACACCCTATTTGGATACCAAATTACTCCAATATTTAAGTGTTCAATTACTGTCTATTAGTAAGTAGCATCCCACACTTATTACTTTAATGATTATAAGTAAGTTGACTTTAGTTTTATTCTCAACTTTATTGGGTGTCTAGTTTGATCTGTTAAGTTACGTACATGATTGAACTTGTCTTAAAGGATTTTTAAGATTAACAACTACGGTGAGGATTACTCTGTGACTCTTTTTAGTTATTTTACTGATTTAACTTTTTTTTAGTTGATTGTTAGCAAAGCAGACTGTTCACATATATCTGTAGTTATCACGAATGTTCTAAATACACATCACGAATGTTATATAAATATAAAATTTCACCACGTCAGGGAGAAGAATGATAAAAAAAAAAAAAAGAAAGTGAAACAGCTAAGTGATATATGAGGCCAAACAATAATACTGTTGATGACAATAAAGAATTATAGTATTATAAGTGTTGTAGGGGAATTCTCTACCTATGATAGTACAATTACATCTCAATAAATAGTAAAAATTTGTGTTGAACTGTTTATACTCATATTTTCGTTTATATGTCAATTTGTTAACAAATAATGGCTACACTTACTAAGTACTATTGTTGATGAATATAAAGAATCTTAGCTCCACAGTTGATACTTGTGATATGACACTTTAATTTATAATAATACGAGGCAAAGTATTGGATATCAATAATATAAATCACATATCATCGATTCCCAGTTGTTTTATTGGTTTATGATAATTATAAAACCGTTCCAGCTATGACATACATTCTAACTCAATCAATTAGTAGAATGTTCTAGATTATACGCTTCAATTAATTAACTTGTGTTTGTATATGTTGTATTGTTTAGTAATATAATAAAACAAATCAACAATACGACTTCTATTGTTCTATTGTTGTTCTTCAAGCTTTCGCATTGCTCTTCATATCTAAATACACATAATGAATGTGAATATAAATATAACATTTCACCACATCAGGGAGAAGAATGATTGATAAATAAGGGAAACAGCTAAGTAAAATATGAATCCGAACAATATTACTGTTCATGGACTCAATCTTAAACAGGAAAATGGTGTAATAACTCATAATTTTAGGTGTAGAGTGCACGGCCTCTAGGTGTGGAAACACGCCATTGGCATAATAAAAACGTAATAAAAAACATATTGCTTTACATTATAGGTTCTTAATCACTTTTTGAATAAGATGTTTTTCATAGGTACTAAGAATCTAACAGGCCTATGACCATTTCAATTACACCATTGTTTCCTTGTTTAATTTTGCGTTATGACATGCGTCTATAACTTTTAATATAAGTTTCAGTAATTTTTATTCTAGTTGGAACCAAAAATGTACCGGAATTTTAACTAGTTCTCACTGTACATCAAATTAATCAAACCGTTATTACACAAAACCCCGTTATTGTATGACATTTATATGATAATACGTGGTTGATAGGAATGTTTTATATACATTTTATGAATTTTAAAGTCTTAAATTTTCTAGAGAAAAAGTTGTTATGAATTCCCTGAAGCGTTGTTTTCTTGGCTTCCAGAGGTCGTAAAATTTATTACTTGGTCTTGTAGTAGTCCTTATGACATGTATTGTTTCGATACATCACTTTCATATGCGTAACTAAATGCAGTGATTTTATATTGATTTAAATTAACAAATAAAATAATACTTTCAATAAAGTACTTATTATTCACTGTCTATTACTAACTGTCTATTGTTAACTAATAAAAACTAAGTTAGAATTGAGAGTTCAATATTAGATGGGCTGGATCTCTTTCATACTCCCACCCAACCATACACTACTGAGTGTGTTACTAACCCACTCACACGTCCATACGGTGGTACTGACCCACCCATACATGTACAGTGGTATTGACTCACCCGCCCACCCATACATGTACAGTGGTATTGACCCACCTTCCCACCCATACATGTACAGTGGTGTTGACCCACCCACCCACCCATACACGTACAGTGGTATAAAACACGACCGGTTTTGGCTCGTAGGCCATCTTCATAGTGTCTAGTAATAGACAATGAATAAAGGGTATTTTATTGAAATTATTACTTTATTTACTATAAAAGTAGCCCTAAAGTGTGAACTAATTTATGACTTAAGTTAATCCATTAAAATTTATTTTAGACTGATTTAAATCAATATAGAATCATTTAATTTACTTACGCATATGAAAGTAATGAATCATAACAACACATGTCATACGGATTACAACAAGACTAAATAATCAATTTTACGACATCTAAAAGCCAAGAAAACAACGCTTCAGGGAATTGATAACAACTTTATTTTAGAAAATGTAAAACTCTAAAATTCATAAAATGTATGGAAAACATTCCTATCAGCCACGTATCAGCATATAAATGCTATACAATGACGGGGTTTTCTCTAATAATGGTGTATATTTTATTTGAAATGAGAACCAGTTGAAATTCCAATACTTTTTTGGTTCGCACTAGAATAAACATTAAATGAGGAAAACATTGGTGTAATTCAAATTTTTATAGGCCTGTTAGCTTTTTAGTAAACAACCTCTAAACTCGGGTGCACATAATTTCTGCGCTGACAGTAGGTCTCAAACTAGAAGTGAAACTTACCTATACATTTTTTTCTTAAATGTTGTTGGTAGACTACAATTAGCTTAATAGTTTGTATGTATTTCAATACAGCTCATAGGATATATTATGTAGAGTTACATATATTTAAGTGTATACTAGAGATAAAATAAAAAATAATTATAAACGAAGCTGATAGAATATATTTTCAACTCTTTCATACCTTTTTTTTCATACATTTTTCTGAAGTTTGTAAACCATTTTAAGGCACAGTTTTTTGGTTTTATATTGAATATATATCCACAGGTTTTAATAAAATATTAAATGCAAATTAAACTATGAACTGAGTTATACTTATGTATAATTTAATCTTATCGTCAGCACAGATCTCAGCCCGAATTGTATAAATTCCAAGATTAATGTTCAGAACTACTTTAAACCGTACCTATACTTTCTAGATAATATCTGTTACTTAGGTCTTAACTAAAAACATCTTGCGTGTAGCTAACTGGTTACTGATAGTAATTATACCATGTTAATATGTATCAGACACTAATATATTATTTGCAATTTCGACTGTAATAATGAAAATGTATTATTCACGTATTTATTTTCAGTAATATTTTAAGAATGTTTATTAACTTCTCAAAAAATAAAAATTTTAAAAATGTGTATACAAACTAGAGAACAACAGGATACAAACTCTAAAACTATAGTTTGAATACAAATTTACAATGGAAACCAGATTAGTCTGATCAGCAATACAATCTTTGTGTGTTTGCATAATGTTTGCGAATCCTGGAACACAGACAAACACTTCGTCCCTTTATTAATGTTTGTTGAATTTTTTTTGTTTGATTAGGAACTTGTTTTTTAAAATTATACTTAACAATGATATACGTACGTTAGTCAATTAAATTAAGCAAAATATTGCATTATAAGTTTTTTATATTGTTAGCTGGATTCTGTTGTAAGAGAAATATAATTTTATGTCGGTTCATATATAAATTATTTTTTAATGTTTTGTAATAAAACTTTAAATCAAAATATTGTAGTAATTTATTTTTTGCATAACAAATAGTAATTACGATGATATATGGTCGCTATGCATGTACAACTAATTTAAAATGTTTCAACCGTTAACAGTGTAAAATATTAATAAACAACAACACATTTTGAATCACTCTATTTTCTGATGTTTTATTGAATAAAAATGTTACAAGTAAGATAAACATTGCAAAAAGAATTTTCGTTTGATATTTGTTTTTTTTAATGGGGTCTAAATTTCTACATGGTTGTTGTGAAGTGTAGTGTGTATGTTTGTCTAGTCCCCGTGTTTTATCACCTTGGAGGGAACTTCGTAGACACTGCATTTGGATTGTATCATCCTCACTTCGTACCTGGGACGTCTAGACGCCATCGTCACTGCGGGTCGTAAGACTTCATCATTTTTGTAATATTTGATTATGGTATTGTTTTATTCCTAATAATTGTTGTCTTTTCAGGTTAAAATGTAATTTTAATAGTAGTCTCAGTCCTTCCGAGTCATATATATAATTTTTGTGCGTGTTGAAAGTTATTTTAAATTAATTGTGTTTTTTCAGGTACCATATATTTATGATTAGTTAATGTAATCTTATTTCAGTTTGATTTGAATATTAATTTTATTATGTTTTACATTTTTCGTTGATATCGTGACCTTGACAGCGCCTATTTGGCTATATTAATTTAACCCTGTTAATATTTTTTATATTTAGTAGAAGTTCATTTTGTTGTACTCCATTCTAGGATCTAGGTTAAAATGTAGATAATTATTAAAGTAGATTAGTTTAAGAACGTAGTTTTATAACATGTTTGTGTAGATGTAATTTAGTTTTTAGCCCTTGAAAAAGGTTTGGGTTTTACCAAATCGAAACGTCGTGATTGTTATTTTTCACGTAATGATGGCAAATGTCCAACTACCTTTGTCTCCCTCATCTGATACTCCATCATTAACAAATTTCAAAAACAAAGCTACTGTTACAGTTAAACTAATTTATATTTACAATCTCAGATGGCATCAATAAATGGCAATCAATTACAACTACTAATTGCAAAGTGACTTTACTAAATTCCCTTCTTTTAATTACAATTCCTAGCTCTATAAAGTGGCTTTCCTAGATTCTCTACTATTATTTACAATTACTAACTATAAAGTGACTCTACTAGATTTCCTATTATTATTTACAATTACGGACTACGAAGTGACTTTACTAGATTCCCTACTACCTACAGTCCAATGCTAACAGTTCACTCACAGTTTCTTCAGTGTCCCTTCAGAAGTCGTCCACAAGTACCGCACTGCTCCTTCGTTGATCCCCACAACGAACCACTCACCGGTAACTTCTCCGTAGACCACTTCACTATACTCGGACACTTCTCTCGCACTGTAGAACTCGCTCACTGTCGCTGCAAACACCCGGGCTGTAGGCTCTAGACTCACTGACTGACTCGCGCTGGTATCCGGGCCGTATATAACACCTGCAGGTCTCCATCTAGAAGCTTCTTGAATTCCCCTGCTCCCGAAATTCCGTGACAGAGCTGGCTCGTCAACCGAGAACAATCTAGAAGTCCATTGCGGTAAGGGCGTTCATGCGTAAGCCATTGTGCCCCAAAGGTTGTAAACAAGCAGGGCAGGTGGTCAGCGACCCATCCATTACTTCCGCATCACCGGTTCCCAGGATGGAGGCCACTCTGTATGTCACAATATACTTAACCTTCCCCGATAATTTATAAATTTTATTACTACAAAATCAAGTCAAAAACACTGACTTCCCTTTGGAAGATACTGAAATTAGAAGTTAAAATATGATTATTTATTACATCATATTTCTAAAAATCTGACTCCACGTAAAGAATTAAATAAATTTACTTGTTATAAATATTCAAATCGTTTAAGCTTTTTGGGTTCAGATAATTTTCAAGTGTGCTAAATAAAAATACCTTATTAAAAAAGAGTTATTTTGCGTATTGTGTATACTTAACAAGAACGTGAATTATTGATGGGGTAGTTTTAGTTAGAAAGGGGCTATAGAATGAGTCAAGACAATGCATTCTACCAAGTTTAGTTCCATTGTCCGGCAGTTTATGATCAGACCAAAGTAGAGATAATCTAAAGACTTAAAGTAGTCATGAAGAGGGGAAATATTTCTTTCAATTAACAAGTTTAAATTGTTAGATAACACCAGTTATTAATATATAAAACATCTGTGTACAGATCGTATTTGGGTCATTTTGAAAGTTTAATTATTATATTATAATATAGGTAAAATATCATTCATCATACTCACCACAAGCCAGTGATCAATCATTCATAATTCACCATTGAGAGAGCCAGTGGTCGAGCGGTCTGAGTTAGAGACAGCGCAGTTCGAATCCTGACTTGACCGTTAGTCTTTATCACTAATATTCACCTTGTACTGTTATAGCTCTCCCCTTATCCTACACAAATCAATAGTCTATGGCAAATGGATTGAGTAAGGTTAAAGAAGAGCATATATTAGACAAGGTAAGGTAGTATTGACCCACCCACCTACCTTTCAATACGTACAGTGTATTTGACCTGCCCATCCGCCCCTACTCGTAGAGTAATTTGATTAACCAATGTACATGTAAATACAGTATGACATTAAATATATGAGGAACAGCCACGCTACCAAAAACATACAGTGGTAATGACTCACGCCCTTCCATAAACGTACAGTGGTAATGACTCACACCCTTCCATAAACGTACAGTGGTAATGAGACACTGACCCTCCTATACACATACAGTGGTAACCCACTCACACATGCATGTAACTCATTACTATGCAATCTTTATACATGCAATACCACATGACGTGTATGGGTGGGAGAGTGAGTAAATAATACTACACATGTATGAGTGGGTGGGTGGTCATAGTACCTTACCTGTATGGGTGGGAGAGTGAGTAAATAATACTACACATGTATGAGTGGGTGGGTGGGTCATAGTACTTTACCTTTATGGGTGGGAGAGTGAGTAAATAATACTACACATGTATGAGTGGGTGGGCGGGTCATAGTACCTTACCTGTATGGGTGGGAGACTGAGTAAATAATACTACACATGTATGAGTGGGTGGGTGGGTCATAGTACCTTACCTGTATAAGTGGGAGAGTGAGTAAATAATACTACACATGTATGAGTGGGTGGGTGGATCATAGTACCTTACCTGTATAAGTGGGAGAGTGAGTAAATAATACTACACATGTATGAGTGGGTGGGTGGGTCATAGTACTTTACCTGTATGGGTGGGAGAGTGAGTAAATAATACTACACATGTATGAGTGGGTGGGTGGGTCATAGTACTTTACCTGTATGGGTGGGAGAGTGAGTAAATACCACTAAACTTGTATGAGTGGGTGGGTGGACCGTACTTGAATGGGCAACATAAGAATGTATTTTTCGTAATTTTTAAAATTTAATTCTTCGTCTTTAAAATAGTAAAAATATAAATAGGGTTTTCCGTTAAAAAAATCGTTTGAATAATAATAAAAGTTTACATCTTAATGCTTTAACGGTTCAACATATTGTTCCTTGCAGCCTTTGTTCGTGTACAAATGTGACTGTTGCTTTTATGTAACAACCATCATAGGTATTTTCTTAAACCTCTGATGGTTAAAAAAAACTCTAAAACATAATTAAATAAACATTTTTTTTAAGTAATCATCTAAAACGCATGTTGATGATGACTTGAAACAAAAGACATAATGACATCATCACATTTCCTTGCAAGTTAAACTTCAGTTAAGATAATTACGTGTTTACAATTATCTGTCAAGACTGGTATTTACACGCCACGTACGATAAACCTCCAAACCTGGGAACAAAGTAACCATAACCACCAGACAAACATCTTACCAACCATTGTAACTCCCAGACAACCCACCCACTTCCACCCTTTGTATAGTACTACGTCATTGCCACCCATACGTTCCTAATATATATATATCAGAGTGTAACATAGTAATAACATAGTAAATATAAATGAAAAAACCTAGCAATGTGCAAATGTTTATACGTTGTAGAATGTGTGGGTTTGTTAAAAATTGTAAATAAGAAGATAAACATGTTTAATGTATTTTGCTTCAATAATTAAACGATCAATGAACAATGCTCATGTAAAATACAATAATCGTACTGGTGATTATATTTTTATATTTAATGATTTGTTTGATATTTAGGACTGAAATATATTTACCGTGTAATATTTATAGATTAAAGTATTAAACATAAATAAACTATATAATATTGGATGTAACTTTAAATTAATTCACTTTGTTTATCATATACTAAAGCCCTACCTACTCAGGAGAAGTGACCTACTATTTCCTAGAAAGTGGTTGATACAGGTGTCTGGAGATAACAATTATCAAAGTATCTAGTTTTAATGTGAATTGCTGGACATTTTGTAGGTGTTACATTGCATACACAATAATTTCATATTTATAATACCAATGTTATAGTACACTTTGGTGTTACTGAACTACTAGACATTTAGCCCTAATGTAAAATATACCTCAATACGCACATTTAAAATAAAATTTCCAAATGAAAACGTATCTCACTCTGATATATTATGATGCGCATTTTACATACTTCCAATGGCGTTCCCATTTTTAAATGAGTGTAATAAAAGTACATATAAAGCAAACAAGGCATAACGTTTATTTCATAATAAAACCATAATGTTCAATAAACGCAAGCCAGAACATTATTTCTGCCGATAAGCTAAACTATTAAAGAGTCTGAAAGTAAGGCAATAAATATGTAGTTTGGGGAGAGTAAAGCAGATATTCCCTTTCTGTTGGCAACATGCCATTGCTTTTGTTGAAACAAAATAACGACCATTATACAATTTTTAAACTATTAACGATTTTTAAACAAACTTTTTTACCAAAACTACCAAAAGCCAAAATAGACCAAGGAGAGGAAGAACTTTAATAATACTTAGAGGAGCAAAAGATCGTTGTGATCACAATCCTGTTCTTGAACACTTGTACGTTTTCTATAATGTCACTTGCTTAATATAGTTTATCATTAAGCAATGTTATCTACAAAACACAAAAGGTATAATAAGATCAAAAAGTGTTTATATTGCGACTCTGTATAAAATGTTGTACTACTGACTTTGCAGTACATACATGAAATATAAAAAAAATAATAATAATAAACACCTAAAATTGTACATAATTCCATATAACACTGAAGCTTAGACAAATAAAAAAAAAAAACTATATCCATCTAATAAAAGAAAATAAAACAATATAATTAGAGATAATGAAACATCATAAGAAATAGCTTGCGAGATACTACGTACACAACCTAATATATGATAAGATATATTAGAAGATCAACCACAAATAATTAAACTATAAACCTCAATTGAAGAGCAGGCTAAAAAAAATAAAACCATAGACAAAATCAACATAAACAGGTAACACAATAGGTAACAGAGTTCAAATAAAAAGAGATTGAAAAAAAGAGAACACAGGACAAAAAGTAAATAAATAAATTTTAATTCAGAGGGAGACAAACCTACCTTAAAAACAACCCTAAACCATCAGAAAGCAAAGGCCTGAATAAGACCAGAAACCCCTAACCTATTAGGCACTTTACGAAATTGAATACAATTGAACCTGCCCCATTAAGTTGCTTATGTTGTCTGTCAGGGACGGAAAAGACCGTGGGGGTAAAATGTGATAAGAACGAGTTCAATATACCCCGTCCCGTCTTACATCCACTAGTATGGCAGGAGCTCACCAGTATTGTGTGTGTGGGAGATGAATGAGAAGGTTGTAGTAATACTTAGGCTAGTAGCACTTACTAAAGTATGAATTATTAAGATGTAAGACATTACATACATAATACATAAGTAAAATGAATTGTTATTTTAATTTATTCATCGTTGATTCAATAATTTATAATATATGAACGAATATGGGTTTAAATTATTGTGAAAGCGTAGAAGAATATCAAAAGTCTTCAATATTAGCTAAATGTAAACGGACTTTGATCAGACAATCGTTGTTTATGATGCAACATATATTAAACGCAAATAAAAATGCATTTGATTAACTAACTAGCCTTATTTATGCTCAAAAATCTTTTCTGTAAAATGTCTGAACCCTGTTCAGCACCCAAGACACTTTAAGTAACCTTGTCAAGTGCAATAATTGATTGGATATATCTTCAGAATTAAGATAAGTCCAGCACCGTGGCATAGTTGTTTAACCCTTCCATTTGGAAATTAAGGGTTTTGTGGAAATCATATAAGTTAGTTCTTTCGGAGTTCTTTTTTTATTTTTATTTAACTAATGGTCTCAAACATCATTAAATTATTAACATAGATTATTTTGGCAGAGTTGGGGGAAAAGCAGTGAGTATGACATCTTTCAGACATCAAATAAAGCAATCCTGGTCCTAAAATGAACCGTAGGTCTGATAGATTATAGAGCAATTAATATGTTTATAAGTGAAATTATTGTTATTTTCAGTTAATTATTCTTAGTAAAAATAATGTTTAACAAATTTGACATTATATTATCTAGATATGAATTAAAATCCGTTTGTAAAAAATTACAATTTGCGTCTGGGACTGAATAATAAAACTAACTCTTCAAAATATCCCAAGTTAATCAATTATTTAAAGCAGTATATAAAAATATTACTTTTACATATTAGAATGGGAACGGGTTCTCTTAACCACAAGGTACACACGATGTAAACCAAGTAGTAAACTACGTATTCAGGTGGATGGGAGGGTCTTCACTACCTTACACGTATGGATGGTCTCACCAACATTCCTTTACCTTGTATTTGTTCACAAAGTTTTTCTACGCTTGATATTATTTGTTAAATTTCGAACTAGCACAGTACCCGTCCTTCGTACGTGGTTTACGTACGTGGTTTACGTGGATTATAGCATTCAGTAATACAAAACATGTACACACTGGCTTCTGTACAATGCAAAAGTGTGTTTTGGTCACGGTACGTATAGGAAAGAAGACGGTAGGCATTAAGCGCATCTCCTATGATGTCACATGGGCGAAACTTCAATGTTAGAAAAATTTAAATTTTTATTGAATGAGGCCTTTCGTTGTAAAAGACAATATAATCAGACTAAACACAACTGATAAAAAAATAATACAGTTTAAATGAAATTAAAAATAAATACATTTTATAAATAGAAATAATATGTATAAAAATGAGTAAAAAATATTAAATAAATATATATAAAATAAAATGAATGTTTTAAGATTTTAAAAAGTTAATTTTATAGTAGAGTAACGTTAACACAAATATTCATAATTAAAAAACAAAGTTAAATTATACTTTTAGGGCTGGTGGTATTTTTAATTTGTTAAAGTTTCTCACACACGTTAGTGTAATAAGTAAAACTGATAGTATGTTAAAATACAGATAACAGTCAGTAAATATTAAATAATACATTTTTAATAAATTAAAGTATGAATTTCGCATACCACCAAACTGTATTACTATTCAGTTATTATAGTTTTAATAACATTATAATTTAAATAGCTTTATGACGTTATGTCTTGCAGTTGAACGTAATATGTATTAGGAATAGTATAGATTGCCATAATTCATAAATTTTCAATTGAATTTAATGGTAGACTGTCCATCAAAATGTATTTAAATACTGTATTCACTTACGCTTTCCTATATTTAATATAAATTCATAGTCAGAAATGTATTTGAAGGCTTTACCAGTTCACTATGAAATGCTGTAGAAATGC
>JAQJVL010008215.1:0-20658 GCA_035578905.1 Stictocephala bisonia
TGTGCACTTCATTGGTTTTTTCAAATAAACTATTAAACACTTGAATGCAGAACTTAGTCAAGCCCATGAAGCAAGTCAGTTCAGATTGGAAAGATTCCCCTCTGCCGCTGAGGGGAACCCTTACATACGCTAAATATAACACGCAGGTCATTTTCTACCCAGCCTAATTATAATAATCATACTAGTTTTAAATTTTAAAATGCTTGAAAAACACATTTTTAACATTTATGGCTTGTACAATAAGCAGCATTTTTTTAAATTATTATGATGGCTCACTTGTTTAAACCGAATATTACTCATCACTTGTTATCTGTTCCATATCCACTAAGGCCGAATATTCAAATGCACATTAAAAGTCACAAAGCCAATGTTCCATAAATATTACAGATTCAGCCTAGCACACATTTAGATTAAACTAGACAAGCGAGTTCCGTCAAAATGTTTTTTTTCCTAAATTTTCTTACTGTTTTGTATCAACTTAACTCTAATATTATAAATATTACTTATCACTTGTTATCTGTTCCATATCCACTAAGGCCGAATATTCAAATGCACATTAAAAGTCACAAAGCCAATGTTCCATAAATATTACAGATTCAGCCTAGCACACATTTAGATTAAACTAGACAAGCGAGTTCCGTCAAAATGTTTTTTTTTCTAAATTTTCTTACTGTTTTGTATCAACTTAACTCTAATATTATAAAAAAAAATCTTCAATGAAATCATTCATATTTCGAACTATATTTTTCTCCTTTCACCATAGTTATAGGCCTACTTTTTAAAGACCTTTACGTTACCTGCATGAATGAACATTAATTTAATGTAACATGTATACTATATCAATATTAAAATGTAGAAATTAAGCACGATCTTTAAAAATTAGATCTAGGATTAAATACGCTTATGGTCACAAAAATTAAATTTTCATAATCAAAGTCAACCTTTTTGATAAGAGAATCAAAGGTGAACGCTTGGTGAGTTGAACAGCTTTGAGTGAATTTAAGTAGGTGTAGGTTTCAAGCAAAATTTCCTTCAGTGTTTGAATATGAGACAACAAAACAGTACATGCATATTTTAAGGTGAATATGAATTATTATATGAGTATAGAATGAGTAGATGACCTGAGTGATCTGGTTACTAATTGAGTTCAACCTTTAACCTTACTTACAAATATATTTTTCATGTAATCGTAATATATGTACCAGTAATTTGATTAGTTAGTGCAGTCTGCCAGCACTGTTAGTTTATACTGCATTGCATTTACATGGGACTACATTGATGCTCCATCACTGGACTCCGTAACAAATAGCTGATAATTCGAAACACAAAATTTAGCATTGGATGACAAATCTATATGTGTGTATAAATGAATGCTTTGACTTAAGGCCGGAAAGGGACATTTATATCCAATAGCCAGGGCAATTAAGGGACCTTCAGCTTACCGTAAATTCAAGCCAAGTAGTACTTGCTGATTTTCAGCTAACTCTCATACCCGATACTCTGTTATCTTTCCTAGACACATCTGAACCCTGGCCATTATCCAACATGGGTAACCCAGAGTTCTATAGTAGTGTCCAAGCCAATAGCAACCATTGAACTCAGTGTTCTATTGGGCTGAGAACAGTATCCATCGCCTAAGATCTCCACAATACTTTGTCCCCAAGTAGCTGGGTTGTAAGACCCAGAACCCTAGATCGTGATCATCAGATCAGCCATTATAAAATCCCAACTGCTAGGTCCTTTTTTCGACGCTTCATAAGTTTTTTTTGTAAAAATCATTAAAAAGTATTAAATATGTTCCAAATGTTAATTTTATCATTTCGTTTTTCTTCTCAAGAACTGTACATTCACATACTACCATCAAAACTTACAAAAACGAATTAGTAAATAATTATTTTCAAGAAAAATCGAAAAAAATTTGAAAATATTGTACGTCAATTAACACTTATAACACTCCTCAGGAGCACTAAAATATGTTTGTAAATAATTCCAAGATGGCAAAATTGTTTATTATTTGGTGCACTATAATAATATGTTGTTAAGTGTTTGATAAACTATTAGGGTTTTTGTTTTTTGGAATTTATTTGGGGACTTTTTATAACAGTAACACTTGATAGAACACACATATCTGTTGTAAAAAAGGGTAAACAACATTTGTTGTAAAATACCCAATGCAGCTAAAACATCGTAATTTGTTTTGTTGGATAGTGTTTCATTCTCTGCAGACTGACATTTATTACACCTTATTTTGAATTCTGGTTATTCTTCAGTCATGCGACAAACATCGGCCATTTTTTCCACTCCCAACCTCCCGCCAGGTGGGAATTGGAACGGTATAGTAGACCAACACCTACTTTGAGGCGGAAAACGCAGTCGACCGCGCTAATAGCCCACCTTTCGAAGCCATTGTCACCCGTAAGCTGGGTCGGGAGGCCGGCGGGCAGCCAATTAGTCACACGTATTGCTCCGAGTACCGATACGATTTTTTCCAGATTCAATTTTATGGAAATATATAAGTCATGTTACGTTATTCATCGCGGCCTGCTGTTAATCGTGATATAAAATTTGACGCAAATCGGTGAAAATTGAGTGGTTAAAATGCACTTACTTAATGTGTTTGAAACAGTAATAAGGATTTAATTTAATAATACTACATAAATAAAACTAGAATCATGTATTTACAAAAGAAACAAAACATTACACAGTCATAAACAAACGAACCAAGAAAATTTACAATTAAAAAATATCGCTTAATGGAATTAATAACTGATCAGTATTGTAATAATGTTAAATTAAACCTATTTAAACTGTATTTACAAAATAAAAAAAACATTGCACAGCCATTAACAAACTAGCTAAGAACAAAATACACAACAGAGTTGATGTATTTATCTTGGTCTTAAGAACGAAATACAAGGAAAACGTAATGTGTCCTTTTAAAATTCACAAACATTAAAAATATCTAACAATTTTAGGACAAAGGAAGACAATAATTAGACTCTATAGAAGTATTTTACATCTATTTACATTACCAAAAAGGTCCAATAAATATAATTAATAACAAAAATAAAATGAATGGATAACATTTTTAAACATTTAAACAAAGCAAAGCAAATTATGTACACTGACAGATAATAATAAGCAGCCGAATAAAGTAAACCATTTAACTTCCATATTAGAAGTAAAATATTGAGTCATTTTAGGCGATTTAAATTTTGTTTACACACTCGGGCAATCCTAAACTATCCTAAACGTACCCTTATTTACGTCAGAGCTTTATTTGTATAGCCCTAATATAGATATAAACTAGTTACAAAATTCAATGTTAAAAATATAAAAAAATTGGTGTTAACGATTAAAGTTAATTACTTTAACAGCTGAATAATAACTAAATGCATGTATTTAGAAACAAAAAGTTTGTATTTCAAAGTCAAATCTATTGTTGATACTTATTTTTCTTTGTAACGGTAAATCCTTAATATTTATTTATGAAATTAAAGAATAACAGCTTACTTCATAGAGGAAAAGCCAACTCGTCATTCGACTCGCCATCACTGACTTCGTCACTGCTCCAGGATTCTTCCTCGGTGTCATCACTGTTTCCAGCGTCCATCACAACAATCCTGTCCTGCACTTCGTCGCTTATTCCATCAAGATCCCACATATATGCCTCAATTTTCTTCACATGTTCGACACACTTTTTCCAGTTCTCGGCAGTGACGTTGTTTATCGCCTTATGTAGATCCTCTTCAACTGAAGACATATTGTAGTCAGTATTGGTCATGGCAACAGCATTTTTGACTTGGGCCCATACCAACTCTATCGGGTTTAGGTCACAGTGATAAGGTGGGAGACGGAGTACCGTGTGACCATGTTCTTCGGCGATTTTGTCGACTTTATACGTCTTGGCTTCCATTTTAAAATGCGCTGGGATACGGTCGAGTAGTTCTGCCTTGACATCTTTTTGATTGTATTCCACGCCGTTCTATGTCAGCCACTGTTGAATCTTGAGTTTGTTCCAGCTCATGTTCGGAAGTTTTTTAATGTATCACTATGATAAGACGCGTTATCCATTACAATTACGCTATCTGGTGGAAGTAAGTGCATGATTCCGGAAAACCACTCTTCAAAGGCAGCCGCATTCATTTTGTCGTGATGCGTCGCATTGCTTATCTTCGCTGTCTTTTTTGCCCTAAAAATCCATCGAGTGTCGTTTGTTTCTGATGGATCGTTTGGGTCATTCAAAAACCCCGTCTCACTGCCTATGTGCACAACAATATGGCGTCCACCTCTCCCAGGAAGATTGTGCAGGCCAGTTGTTTCTCCATTAATGAACGCTTGCTTTGCCGACTTTATGTAACTGGGCGTCCATGCTTTCTTCACTGTGTGTCCAGCGTTGCACCACGTTTCATCCAAATAAAAAATCTTCTTTCCCTCTTCTCTAAATTTCTTAATTTTCATTAGATATCTTCTCCGCCAAAGTATTATATCTTGCCGTTCAATCAGTATGGCCCGGCGATTTCTTTTTTCATACTTAAAACCTAGATCGATCATCAGTTTTCACGTGGTTTCTTGGCACATATTTGGAAGCTCGGGGTCATCATTGATCATTGCATTGACTTTTTTTACTGTATGTGGTATATTTTGCCTTAGTTGCGAATGAACTTTTCTTTTGATACTATTCTTTTGGAAATTGTCGAAAATCGCCATCCTTGTTCGTTTGCCTACTTGACGAGGACGTTTCTTTCCGGGTGTCACAACAGGGCCGTCGTTCGCTTCTTTTCTTAGCCGCTCCACAGTCGCTCTGCTTGATCCTGTCAACACGCCTACTCTTTCCGCCACATCTCTCTTCGATATTCCCGGATTTTCTGTTCGTAAGACACCGTAAACTTGTAAAATAAGACGTCTTTCCGCACTGGTGTATGCCTGTTTACTCTTAGAGGTGATATACTTCTCCGGAGACGAAGCCCTAACTTCTGCCATTGCACTCACAAATTTGATTCTTCACCGAATAACCCGCAAACATAAACTGACCACAGCGACTAAACAGTTACCTCAGTAGAATATTAGTAACATTAGTGTATTCCCAGAATACATAATTAAGGCCGGATGTTGGGACGGCCAGAACCGAAGGGAAGTATGAATCACGTCCATCCCTTTGCTAATGATGCGGAACCAGTAATGACCGTGGTGCATCGATCATACTAAGCATGAAAGATTTGAGTTAATTTAGTAATCAAAGGTAAACTTTCCATCCAAAACCATAATTTTTAATTCTCGTCGCATCCTCGTAGTATATCGAACAGGTTTCGTTTAATATTACTACAATACTTAAGAATTATAAGAAGAATTATAGTTCCATTTAAGCACTCTTTTTTTAATTTTCAATGTTCTTGGTTCGTTTGTTCACGACTGTGTAATGTTTTTTCTTTTGTAAATACATGACTCTAGTTTTATTTATGTAGTATTATTAAATTAAATCCTTATTGCTATTTCAAACACATTAATTAAGCAAGTGCATTTTAACCACTCAATTTTCACCGATTTGCGTCAAATTTTATATCACGATTAACAGCAGGCCGTGATGAATAACGTAACATGACTTATATTTCCATAAAATTGAATCTGGAAAAAATCGTATCGGTACTCGGAGCAATACATGTGACTAATTGGCTGCCCGCCGGCCTCCCGACCCAGCTTACGGGTGACAATGGCTTCGAAAGGTGGGCTAATAGCGCGGTCGACTGCGTTTTCCGCCTCAAAGTAGGTGTTGGTCTACTATAGTTTCTTGTTTCACATTTTAATTTTATTTCCTACGTTTATAAAATTGCATAAAAAATTATTAAAAATCTGAAATGTATAGAACAGAACATTTTGTGTTGATTGGTACCAACTTTGTTATGATTGCTTGATTATAAACATATGTTTTATTGATCTTAATGCAACAGCATAAATTATCTTAATGCAACAGCATAAATTATGCCATTCCTCACGATCCAGGGTTAACCCTTTGAAGAGTAATTACGTTTTAAGACGTAACTACTATCTTCACAGTAGGTATGTAAATTATATGTACTGAGTAAGAACTTTTTTCTAATTAATTATTTTATATCACTAAAATATTATTACATAACTATTTTTCCCATTCAGTAAAATTAAACCATTTTATTGAGGTAACTGAAAATTACCGATGCTTTGCGGGTTATCTTACACAAATTATCATGTAATAATAAATTATAGAACAACATTGAAGCTACAAAATAAAACATAGGCTAAAATTCCGATCCAGTTTTTGGCAGATAACTGTTAAAAATGGCTTAAGACGTAATTACTCCTCTGACGAATGGCACTAGCAAGCGTCTTATGAAGTGGTTATTGTTTAGGCATAAAACTAGTTACTCCTCAAAGGGTTCATTAGTTAATACCTAATTAATAAATATTTCACAGTACAAATTATTCATACTTACTTCATATTTGTGCAGTGTCTCACTAAGGGTGTCCTTATTCACATCTACTAAGAGGGTGCAATGGTGATAAGAGTTAGGTCTGCCCAGTTTCGATGCTGTTCCAGATACCTAAAAAAGGCAAAATAAATTAAGTGTACAAAACTAAATTTTAAATGCTCATTTCTAGTAATTAACTACATTTATTGTTGAACCTTGATACTGTAAATCTGAAGGGATTGAAAAAACACTTTGTGCCAACAAGATATCCCAGATAGCAATAGCAAGGTTTGTAGTAGTGAGGTTAAAATAAGAAAATTCACCCTAGAAATGATTTGTTTTGTAAATTTGCATTACAATATATATATACTGTGTAAATAGCGTTCAAAGCCAGCCACCAAACTAATAGATTTACAAACATACCAATAAACAATGTCTAAATAAAATAAAATCTAAAGTACTATATGTAATTGTGTCTTAGTCTTCAAATATTGATCTCCTGTCACAGAGCTGGAAGACAAAAATAAATATGGCCAAACAATGATTTTTTTAATGTCACTTTTGTTTATTCCTTTCACGGCAATTAGGTGGGAATTTCATTTCATGGTTATTATAAGGGTTTAAAACATTTTACATAGACCTATAATAAGTGAAATAAGTGTTTTACACGTTCAGCTTCTTCCAGACTGGACTTCACTTTAGTATTCACATGTTAGCAGCTCGTGTAATTTTTTATTTCAATGTTTATGATGCATAATACTTAAATTGTTCTAATTTCAAAAATGGAGTTATTGTTTGTGTTTGACTATTTAAGTAATTTGAATATGCTTTGAGGAGACAAAAAAATGTTAGATTAGAAGTATATCTTACATCAGCTTTCAAAAGTAAATCAAGAACCATAGATTTACTATGGTAACAAAGTCAAAAGGAACTCAAATAGATTATTTTTTTAAATGAAGAGCCATTGAAGCTTATTCTTATTCTTACTTATGAGATGCAGACACATTGTGAAAATTTAACGTGAATATAGATGATGATATGAGTGTAGGATGTCTGTGGATGAGTGTAGTCTAGTTACTGAGTTCAACTGTCCTTCAGAAAGGGCAATTTATTAATAGCCCAACAGCCAGGGCAGCTAAGGAACCTACAGCTTTACGTGGAATCTAAACCACGTGGTGTTGGTCTGATTTTCAGCTAACTGACAAGTCTGACACTAAGTTCTCTTCTCTATACAACATCTTAAACTTGACTACCATCCAACATGGACACCCCAAACTTCTCTAGTAGTGTCCACGATGATGGCAACCATTGAGCAGACACCGTGTCAGTATTAAGAGGAGCTATTATCTTTATAAAATATCTAAGGGTCAAAGCCCATTATATTCCTTCTTTTTTTAATAGTTTATATCAGCGGTTCTCAACCTTTTAGCACTGGCGCCCCCCCCTTTGAACACTGAAGATAGCTCACGCCTCCCCTCCAGTCAATAATTAGTTGGTTCAAGTTAGAACAGTGAAATTATGAAACTGACGATGCTAACTCTACGTTAGCAAAAACTGGGATGCAAAATAAAAATCCAGATATATTTAAATACGAAAGTTTATTTGATGGTTTTGAAAGTTTTTGTTTTTTAACAAAATATATATTTTTAATTTTTTTCTTTGTACCCTCACGCCTCCCCTGAAATTCTCTCATGCCCCCCCAGGGGGGCGCGCCCCCCAGGTTGAGAACCACTGGTTTATATAAACCTGAAGTTAAAAACTGACTTGCAATGTTTGAACAAACAAATTTTAAACCTGAAAAACTGTAATGGGGATTTTTAAATTGATATTACAAGTTCTTAAGTTCTTACAAAACGTTCTTAAACCCCTTTAATTAACATTTAACCATACAGCATGAACTAAAATTAGTTAGTAGGAAGGCTGAGTCTATAATTAAGGGGTTTGAAACTAATTATAAGTTTTAAAAATTTATGTCCAGATTTTTTTTTTTTTTAATTAGTTAAAAGTTTTAAATCAGTTAAGCATACATGATTGAGTTGAGAACATATTCTGTGAAATTGATATGCTTGTTCAAAAACAGAAAAATAAACCTCAAGTTCTTACTAAATAGGCCAGATAAAATAAAAATAAAACACTTTCTAGTAAACAGACTGAAAATGAACTTGAATATGTCCCTGGAGGTGTTAAAAGTAATAAGTCTCTATTGCCCCCATTCACTTTATGTAATACGTAGCTGTATTTTTAGCTCAGAATGGTATGTTTACAGAAAAAAAAAGAATTATATAACAATGTTAGGGAAGGAAAACTTATCTTTTGTTATATAACAAGCAATGTGCATAATAATTAATTTGTATTTTACCTGCCTTGTTTGTCAAATAAGTCTAAGCATTCTACAAATTATAAAACATTTTATATATACTGGAGCATTGTAAAATTAACTCAAGACTAAGTTTACCTAATCTAAAATATTATCATATTTTTCTCGTATTTCAGTCACCTAAGTTAATATTGGGGAAAAATAAAATCTTTCAAGATAAAAAATAGACGCATCCAAATTTCACAAAACATCGAAATTGATTAATCCTAACCATAATCGAGATATGGACAAATTCTGCACGATTTAAGTACAACGAACTTTCTAACATTGCTGCCTTATCACCTTAATAATACTGATTAATATACCTGGATAATACTGATAATTCCAGTGCAACCAAAGAAAGGGGCTTTAGGGTTATCCTAATTTCAACATTTAATTTAATACTAAGCCTTGGTTTTGTTATTGCTTTGATTTTTTGTTGGCAACAGACATTTTTTAGATCAGCATTTACCATGTGCCCTAATTAGAGAAGTAAGAATCAACGGAACAAGGTATATTTTTGTATATTAAAATTGTGTGATTTATAGAAAAGTCCAGTTTAGGTCTACTTTTTTTAACTACACCTTGCTCAAAGAAAAATAGTGCAATTTATTTGGTTTTATATTTCTTATGAGGCCTATGAAAGCTCTAGAAAGACTAGAATGTTTTTTGTAAATTATAATTCACATGCATATACCTTATATACTTGCTTATTTAAGACTACTTGCAAAAGCATACAAAATAAATCATATTTTACACCTTACCTTGTACAGGCCGTCTATTACGATGTCTTCTTTTTTGTTGATTTCAGTCTTTAAACCCCACTCTCTATGAAGAGCTGAACTAATGACTTCTAAATTTTGTTTACGGTTGTATCTTTCTCTAGGAGTAAAAAATGTAAGATTTAGATTTCCATCATCATGATAAACAGTTCCACCTCCACTATTTCTTCGGGCTAAATCCACCCCTTGGTCAATAAGAGGTCCAAAATTAGCCTCTAACCATGGATTTT
The DNA here is from genome assembly GCA_035578905.1 of Stictocephala bisonia. Classification (NCBI taxonomy): domain Eukaryota; kingdom Metazoa; phylum Arthropoda; class Insecta; order Hemiptera; family Membracidae; genus Stictocephala; species Stictocephala bisonia. The sequence goes on from JAQJVL010008215.1 coordinate 9,812, forward strand.
GATGTCTTCCAATCACTACACATGGTGAATTTCTCCATAGTAACATAACATGATGATTTGTAAAATCAAAATTTTTATACATCCAATCTTCTAAAGCTAGATTAGTGAAAACGTCATTTGACTGGGAGATGAAGACAGATTTAGATATTTTAGATTCATCCTTATGTTGCACTGAATTATGTCTTTTGGTATCACATGAAATTGTCCGTAAACACGGTTTTTGGAAAATTGCGAAGTTAATAACAGATGATAAGTTTATTCGCCTTGTTAATTGTTGAGCCATTTTTCTTTTTACTATCACTAGTTCACTTTTACCTAATTTGAATTTCAAAATTACTCAGACACTCAAAATAACTATTTGTTGAGTCAACAGTCCACAATCTACTTTTAACAACAAACACAATACTACTTAAACGTATTAATTTTTCCTGTCAATTGAAGTAAGACAAATCATATGATTATGGATTTCAAGTGTTTGGTGTAACCACTTCCAAGTGTGATGGAGATTACAAGTACGAGATCTGAGACCTAGACAGTCTTTAGATTCAATTAGCATTCCTCTGTTAAAAGCCAGGTTGTTAGAATCTAACAAACACACAGTAGGTAGGTCTTGTCAAAAAAAATGCACTCTATTTTACAATTTCAATAAATATTTTACAGACATTGATGAGAAAATAGTAAACTTCGACATTTAGAAATAGCAAAGGCAATATCTGGGGGAACACCAAACACCAGACGGGAGGAATTTGGTTAGCAGCACAGCATTATATATGAAAGAGGTTAGATAACCTTTACTCCTTGCATTATCAAATGACCTCTTCTAACCAACAAAGAAAGATCTATACTAGTTATCTACTGCTGAATTTAAGCATGAACTATCAAACTTTTTATTAACATGTTGAACATACTTTACCGTTCAAAATAAAGCCCCTTTCGTTCTTGAAACTTAAATACGCTACATCCCCAAAGTAGAGAAACGAATTTTCTTTAAATGTTGGCTTAATGCCAAATAATTAATCGATAACTGTATGCTATAAGTCACTGGTTTACTTTGACCAGTAAAAGTGATTGTAATTATTGTGTTACTGTAAATAGGTCAAGGTTGGTTACTTAGTCATACTCGACTTTATAAATTATGTATTATCATTCTATTCCAATTCCACTCTAAAGGATTTTTCACAAATTACTCAACCAGTTAACTCACCAATTAACCTTTAACCTAAACTAAACAAATCTAACAATAACAATAACAAACAAACCACAAACCATCCATACTTAACTCCCCACACCAATAGTGTAAGAGTGGTAAGGCAAAGGCAGCCAGCCAAGTCGGAGCCAACAACCTAAAGTCAGAAGCAAAGACATTTAAAAATACGACTAAAGTTAATTCACAGACCATAATAAAGAGATCATAAAACCATAGACCTTCTATTATACCTATATAATATAAGGTCTATGGTATTATTCAACATTCTTTTTCACTTTTAATTTTGTATTAGGTTGTAATATTTAGTACTTGTCATTAACTTTTTAGTAATACTTTTCAACGTGTTTAGGATTATAAAGTCAACAATAATTTGTCTAAAAGTAATGAACATCAATGAAAATAATTTGCAAATGAACTATCGTACGCAAAATTCAAAATTTACTTTTTATTAAAATTGGGGACCGACTATTTAAACCACGAGCTACGGTACTTAAATTATTAGGTTTCTTGTCCTGGATGCTAAACGTTGACATTGAAGCAAAATAAAATGTTAACTAAATTGAACTCCAAACACTCTGTCGGAATCGACGAAGTATCTGGAAAAATTATAAAACATTGTGAGCACGAGCTCATAGGTTCTATTAGGCACATAATCAACAAATCAATCATATAAAGTCTCTTTAAATATGAAAATAGCAAAAATCTACCCGAAATTAAAAAAAGGTGACAAAGAAACCAACTCAAATTACTGGCCGATATCAAACCTTCAAACCGTATCAAAACTCTTAGAACGGACTATTTATAATCAAATTACTATCTAACAAATTCAACGATAAATATAATAAAGTACCCTTTTATAATATTTTTTTATTATAAAAGGGTACTTATTAGTTTATTATATTTATCGTTGAATTTATTAAAATAGTAGCCCTAATGTGAACTAGTTTATACATGTACTATCTAACCTTGAAGAAAACAAACTAATCACGATAGCCAGCATGGCTTTCACAAATGATTGGGAACGCACACCGTAGTGTTGCTGTTCTGTGAAAATATCAATAAAATTTGGGAAGAAAACAAGACGCGTCAGGGATTTTTGTAGATCTGCAAAAAGCCTTTGACGCCCTAGATTGGAAAATACTTATAAAGAAGCCAAACCCTTAACTACCATGGTGTATTTTAGTAACATTCATACCAAGGTGGGGTCTTTAAACGCCCCAAATTTCAAATTAATGGAAAATATAATAAATGAACGATGTTTTTTATAAAATATTTCTTATAACATAGAGTATATATTAAAGATTGTGTTAAGAGTATAAAATACAATGTTACATCTTATAATTATTTTATAAAAACTAATTTTTATCTTTACTGCATGTTTTATACTTTTCAGAACATAAAATTTTGATTATTTTATGAAAAATTCAAAACTTATTCTAAATATTTTGTTTTGACGAAATCCTGTTTTTAAAGAGTGCTTCTTCCAGCTAAAAATAAAGAAAACGCCAATTGGTAAATTACGTTACGGAGCCACGCAATTATCCCTTTAATAAACACGAATAAACACCAACACTAATACCTTGGTGGGGCCTATTGGGACCCCAAGGCTAAATAATTACCTACTAAACTAAAATTCAAAAATAAAAGCTATGACAATAATACTGCAAACATCCAACAGGGAATAGCTAGGACTAGGATGTGTTATCTCAGCGCTTAAGTGGTGAAAAATGAAATTAAAAACTGTTATGGTCTAAAAAGACCCCACCATGGTAATTAAGGGTTGAGAAACTAAAAATCAAGGACAGGGCCATAATGGATTAGCAACTACCTACCGGTAACCAATAGAAAAAAATATGAAGAAATAGAATACCAACAAAACAACTTTATCACCAAAATGCGATCAACTCTTAGACAAACAACATTAGGAATAACAGAAGACTCAATATTAGGAAAATTATTCTTCATCAAATACATAAACTCCTTCCCAGAAACATTAACAAAAGAACAAAAATTTATACTTTTCGCTGATGACACAATACTAATTACCCCCTTAAGCCGAAACATAGACAACACAGATAAAGAAATAATACCGACATGGCGTCCGCTTGGTGGTTGCTATCGGCGTGGACACTACTAGAGAAGTCTGGGGTGTCCATGTTGGGTGGTAATCATTGTGCGGATGTTGTGTGGGGGAGATAACTGAGCATCAGGCTTGTCAATTAGCTGAAAATCAGACCAGCACTACGTGGTTCGGATTCCACGTAAAGCTGTAGGTCCCTTAGTTGCCCTGGCTGTTGGGCTATTAATAAATTGCCCTTTCTGAGGAACAGTTGAACTCAGTTAGTAACCAGACTACACTCATCTACACTCATCCTACACTCATAAAACCATTCATATTCGCCTTAAAATACGCACAACGTTGTGTCGGCGTCTCATATGTAAGAATGTAAAGTAAAAAAACGTACTCAATCAAGTCACAACAAGTTGCAAAGCAATAAAACTAAGTATAAACAAAAGTAAGACTACCCACATGCACTTTACACCAAATAACAGAGGAAGATCCAATGAAATATGGAAAAATTTAAATTTACCAACAGAAAGCTTTGTGAAAATCTTAGGAATTCATGTTGATCAAAATCTTACCTAGTAAAATCACATAGACTGTCTCTGCAAAACATTTTCATCAGCACACTATACTAAGGACTCTAACAAATATTGACACCACACTAATCGCAAATCACTCCCTTATCGCTTGACACCTTAGGTATGGCATTTCAACATGGGGCGGAACATCTGCAACAAACACGAACAAAATTCTTGCTATCCAAAAATGAACAATTTTTAGGCTGAACCTATCGGAAGATTGTAAACCAACTTTTGCTCAAAACAACATACTGACCGTTGTATGTCACTACATCCTAGAAAACGTAATTCTCGCAAAAAAACTTAAACTTAACTAAAAGACAATATCAACACTCAAATTACACCAGCCACGGACACAATATCGACTCACCGCAACACAGACTATAAAAATTCAACAACACACCAACATATGCCGGATCTAAATTCTACTACCTCCTACCAGACTATATTAAACTTCTAAACGATAATAAATTTATAAAAATGCTAAAACTACCTTATAGCCAAGTCATACTACACAAAAGATTAATACATACAGGACCATACATACAATCATATGAAATAGGGCTGTGCTAACTCAAACAGAAATCCCCCAGCTGTGGAAGGAAGATGACGATTCCCCGATCTGCAGGATTGTGAGGAAGACTTCATATGTAAAATGTAAGCTTTAAATTAAAACATATCTCTGCTACAAACTGTCTAAAGCGTTATACTTTCTAATGAAACCGAAGATGCTAGTGACTGACTAATATTTAATCACAATTCACCATGTACTTACTGTACTTTGTTCCAGTCACATCAACTATGGCTTGGTGTTGTGGGGTCACACATACCTGCGAGGATGTTTTAAAGTTGTAATACTTCATAGTACACATACAGCAGAAGAAGGCAGTTAGAATAATAATTTTTTCAAGTATTATAAACATTATCACTCCTAGTTCACTAGGCTAGTAATTATGGCAGTATATAGCCAGTACATTCCCAAACTCTTTTCTTTTAATATCTTATTCAAAAATCAAAGTACAAACCCACCTAAAAGTGCTGTCTACAGTCACTATTCATTATTCATCTCTAAGACGCCGATCGTAGAGATGTGGGCGAATATGAGACGTGAATGAGTGTAGATGAACGAGTGTACTCATTGTTACTATCTGAGTTCGACTTAGCTCAGAAAGGACTATTTATTAATAGCCCAATAGCCAGGGCAACTATGGGACCTACAGCTTTACGTGGAATTCGAACCACGTAGTGTTGATCTGATTTTCAGCTAACTGACAACTTTGACACTTAGTTCTCTTCCCTACACAACACCCGTCCCTTGAACAAACCTTTTAGGAATAACATTCGATCAAAATCTAAATTGGAAATTATATCTAGAATCTGTAAAAAAGAAATTAAACTCAGCTTGTTTCCAAATGTCAATCTTGAGAAGTGCAACTGATCTTAGTACAAGATTAATGGTTTATTATGCTTATTTTTACTCTATAATGCAATACGGAGTTGAAATTTGGGGATGAGCTGCCGCCTTAAGTAGTATTTTCAAAGTCCAAAAAAAAAATATTAGGATTATGACGTTTTCAAAACTGAGAACATCTTGTAAACCTCTATTTAGAAATTTGGGACTGCTTACCCTACCTTCTTTATATATTGTTAAATGTATTTTATTTGCTAAGACTAACCCCTAACCCAATATAAGCCAATATCAATACAATACAAGAAATAAAGGGGATTTTATACACAATAAGCATCGCCTCAGCTTGTTTCAAATTTGTCCCACTTAATATGGGAGGGAAATTTTTTAACAGACTGCCTTATGAAATTAAGTCAATTGAACCAATGTCTATATTTAGAAAATCACTTAAGCAATATTTAATAGAAAATGTGTTTTACTCTGTTAAGAATTTATTAATCCTGACAGTATATTATGATGAATGTGAGGTAGAAAGTTGAAATATGTATTTTTTAGTGTTTATATCGCATTTTGTACATATTTGTTAGTATTTAAGGATTATTGACAATGTCACCTGTTCAGTAGCACTGCTATGTATTTTGAACGTTTTTTGTGACAATAAAGCAATTTGAATTTGAATTTGACTACCATTCAACATGGACACTCCAGACTTCTCTAGTAGTGTCTATAACACTAATATGATGTCATAACACTCACAATATCAGTCAATCAAACGACTTTAACATTCCTAAAAGTAGACATGTCATATCTTAAAGAAGCTTTCAATATATGGCATTAACGTTTTACACAATAATATGCCATGTTAGGCTTGGAACAATCATTTTCCACAACATTAAAATATACTGAAAGCATACGTAATTGTTATGCTATTCTGTTCTGTAATAATTATTTTTTATTTTCTAAAAATGTGCATAGTTTTTATTAATTAAAGTTAATTATTTGTAAGAATCTGTAACTCCAAGTAACTGTATAGTATTATAATACAAATGTTTTCATTTTAAGAGACATTACAGTTTAAACCCATTTGGAGTTAAAACACAGACATAAATTAGAGCGATGGTTTGAAATTTATAATTCAATCACCTTGAATGTAGCATATTATAATTTTATAAACACCTTTTTACATTATTTTAACGTAACGTGCCCTAAAAAGAAATAGAAAAACATGAAAAGGGTAATTAAAAAAATGGTTTAATGAGGTAGTGTCAAATTAAAAAAAAGAAATGTTTGATCAATATTCAGTTTGGAAGCTAATTCAGGATTTAAAAGAAAAGAATCTCTATTTTAAAAGTACAGCTTTACAGAACAAAAACTAAAGAAATTAAGTCAGAATGGGCAATGAGCAAGATATCTCAAGTTCAAATTATATCCAGGGAGTCTTGGAATATTATCAATCAAATTAGGCCATTATAAACACTAAGGAAAATAGCAACATTAAGTTAAAAATAAATAATAACATCATAGAGAACCCTTTTCAAATTGTGGAAACACTTAATACATCTTTTTTAAATATTACACATACAGTGAATAATCATTCAGACAACCTCTATCTGGTTTTCCCATTCAAAGTAGATTTTAATCTTGAAAAATTCACTGAAATGACCATAATTGAACTTATGCAAAATTTTTTCAAAGCTGTCACCTAAACACTCTGCAGGGTTAGATGAAATCAGTATGTATGTTCTTATATTCTGTAAGAAGGAATTAGCAGAACCAAAGCCATTCGACTGTGTGGACCATGTCATACTTCTTGAAAAATTAGCTGCCATAGGAATAGAGAAAACTGCATTATCAGGGTTCTGCTCATATTTGTCAAATTGCTCCCAAGTTACCGTAATATCAAATAAATCTTAACATAAAACTAAAGCTATGCATTCTTCGCCCCAAAAACTCCCCAGGGTTCTGTTTTAGGACCCATCCTCTTTCTTATTTTCATAAATGACAACAAATTCTGTTCCAGTAGATAACATCTTTCTTTTTGTTGATGATACAACAATAATCACTAGAGGAGGCGATATAGACCGCCTGGAAACTGAATCCTCCTCAATGTTATCTGATTTAGCGTCCTTTTTTATCTAAATAAATTAAATTTAATTTAAAAAAACAGGATATATTTGCCTTCAAATTCAAAGAAAAATGAATTCAGAAAACAATGAAATTCCCACACTTAAATTAGGAATGAAACAATAGAAAATTCTAAACCAGCAAACTTTTTAGGAGTAACTCTGGGGGATGGTTTCAAGTGGAATGATCAAATAAATAAATTGGAAGGTTCACTTGCCAGAGGACTCTTTCTCTTAAGGAGAGTAGCCTCATATGGAAGTGTTCCGAAACTTTAGAACTCTTTTTGGAACATATTTCTTATTCAATAGTATTATGGGGAGCAGGTAAAGAGAATTTAGAAAAGATATTTCTATGGCAAAAGAGAGCAGTCAGGTCTATGCTTGGCTTGCCACTAAACTCTCGTTGTAGAGAAGCCTTCAAAGAATTGGGACTATTAACCGTCTCAGGTTTATTAATTTACAAATCAATCCTCTACATCAAAAACCAAAATATTCAACCGTTGTTTATCAACCATGAGTGTAATACTTGATTTAAGGGCACTCATGCACAATACGATAGATTAACTTTGTTTGAGACTAGGCCAAAATACATAGATATGAAGCTTTATCAGACTCTTTCTAGGGGGTTGCGGGACATTATTGAACTTCAAAAATTCAAATACAATTTAACACCTTATTTAGTAGAACTAACTCCATACAATTTATAGTTTTTCTTTCAATCTAAATGCCTTGCACTTTATAATTGTAATAGACTATTTATTTCTCCTTCCCTATATAAATGTAACCCTTTTTGGTACACCCTGACCTATCCTATTCCCCTCCTATGGGACTACGGATGAAAACAACAAGTAAGCAAGAAGACAATTCATGGGTTATACAGTGTTTGTCCATCAATAACTTTTGAATGGTCCCTTTTTAAATTAATCACACAGGAAGACTGCTATTAATAATATCACGCAAATTCAGACTTGCCAGGCAGCTAGACTCAAGCCTGTTCATTTGTCTTTTCCAAGTTGTTTCTATTACAAAATTTAAAAGTATACAGTAAGACTTATCTACATACACACCTTCATTTGGTTGCACATTTATTGAACTAATAATTGTTTTTAAGTCTAGCTCAGCAGATGATTACATAGATTAATATAATTGTAATATTACTATAACTAAAAAGTGATAGAATTTGACACTTTCTACTTTGATACTCCAGATCAGAGAATAACCAATAATCAACACAAATAGTAGATTACAATTTGTTTTTAACAAAGTCACAACTTTGTGATGTATGGCTGTTTCAGAATATTCATTAGCTACTTAATCCTTAAAGCAATTATAATTTGTTTCAAACTTTATAGAAAATGAAATTATATTTTCACTTGAACAAACCTGCAGAGAAGACCTCACTTTGATAAGTCTCAATCATTTTAGTTTTTGATTTATATTATCATTTAATAGCAACATCTAAGAGCATAAACTACAAAAGTTATTAAAAAACAGATGGATAATAACACTGTAAAAAATTATATTTCACAGGCAAAGATCATTACAAAGCTAGGGCATATGAGTAAATTTGTATTACATAAGTGAACAATGTAATCAGTATTAGAAAGAAAAGAATATGGTGGAACATATTGGTAATAGAAATACTGTTGCAAACACATGGGCACCCACATGAACTTACCAAGTTGGATGTGACCCTCATTACAGAAGATATAAGAGGAATAGTATAGAATGTTGGGTGGTAAATAACGTAGGTGTATTAGTGAGTGGGTGAGTCAATGGCCTGAGACCAGCTTGATCTCAATTGTACTGATAAAGCTATTGAGAGAATTCTTTGGTCAATTTATGAAAGTGGATTTGATTTTCACGGGCCTTTATTTTTTTTAATTGAAAGGCCAAATCAAAATATAAAACCAATGTGGACACAAACAAATTAAACTTCACATCCACAGTGGATGTGATAAGTGAATGCATGTATCCAAATTAACGACTACTATACATTTAGTGGGTTTTATTCATCTTCTTCTGATTAGCAAATAATTCCAATTTTTACCATCACATTAAATATGTCTTAAATCTGTTTCGTTTGCAAGGTCAACTATGAAACCATTAAAGATTGCCAGGTATAAATGGCTTATAAATAATCACATCTTACTTTTAAATCTATGGTTTGTTACGTGAGATTGTTTTTCTACTATCTATACAATCTATACTTAAAAAAATAAATTTTGTGGAAAATCAGCATGAAAACTATAAATAGTCACTGCAATTAGTTGTTTTATTTGGGATGTGAAGAAGAACAGAAACAAAACATATTCAGAAAACATAATTAATATACATAATATTTATAATTATTGAGTAATATTATTACATAATAAGTTAACGTGCGAGTTTTTATATTTTCATTTCTATTGAGAAGATCTGAACTATGAAGACATAAATTGGTTTTAAAGGTTGTTTCTAGATGAGCCAGTAATGAAAATAGAAAATAACCTGCATTTGCATAAATATTGAGAACATGGTTTGCTTCAAAAGTACAATTATTAATGTTTCTTAAGGAAGTTCAATTCATTTTTCAGCCCATTAATACATTCTGCCTGCATGTAGAAGGGTGTTTCTGCAATCATTCTCTCCACTCACTAATAAAGTGTTTTTCTGTCTTAATAAAGATGTTTTAATGGTCAGCTGTAAAAGAGAATTTTGGTGTCCTAACTAATCAGTCGTTACTTACTTTTCTCTATCAATAAAGCCACTTTCCCTTTTATTTCTCTGTGATTCAGAAAGAATAAATTTCCAAAGTCCAACTTCCCGGTAGCTCTCTGAGTGGATAAGTTGGTCATCACCTGGGATATTGTTATAAATAAGTATACTCACTTAAAATCGTAGTTATTCATAAGATTGTATGTCTAGTGTTTCCAGTAGAAGCTCGGATACATGGCATTTTTTTATAGCCTGCAAGTAGTAGCTAAATTAATGTTTACAGTTTTATCTAAAATTATATTATCAATTGATGGTAAACTTTACCTCTTTTGTTCCGCCACCAATCTTCAGTTTTTTCTTACACTACCGGTTTCGGAGACTAATCTCCATCTTCAGGTGTTCACTATTCACTACATACTAAACCATTAAAGTTTAAAATACTTGAGTTTGCATTTTTTGAATCACTAACGGATGTTTTTAGAGGTGAATCAAGATGAGGGTGGTATTGCCAACCTTACAGCCAAATATTAAATGAACAAACTGATTTCCACAGCAATGAAATCTTCGATACAGTTATACAACATCGAAAACCTAACAAGAAATATAAACAACTCAATAATAGGCTGTAAGGTTGGCAATACCACCCTCATCTTGATTCACCTCTAAAACATCCGTTAGTGATTCAAAAAATGCAAACTCAAGTATTTTAAACTTTAATGGTTTAGTATGTAGTGAATAGTGAACACCTGAAGATGGAGATTAGTCTCGA
>JAQJVL010008216.1:0-20655 GCA_035578905.1 Stictocephala bisonia
GTAAAAATTTTTTTAGAGTATTTTTTGACATCTTTGGAAAATCTGTCAATGTCTGGACTAATTTACTATTTAAGTTACTGATTGTAGGGTAGGTCTTATTTAGGTAAAAATCATAAATGGTTCGCCTTATTACTCCAAGAGTGAAATCGTCCAGCTTGATGCTTGGTCGGCCCGTGACGCTTCTTACTTGGTCCATCATTATCATCCTCTTGGTTTTCCTTCATAGAAGCGCCGCACCTCTTCTCCGTTGATATCGACTATCCGATGCACTCCGAAACTTTCTGGTCATTACTCATTACTCTTAGTAGCTTCACTCTTGAAAAAACATATAGCACTAACAATAATCGCGATTTCACCATCTGATAGTTGAGCTCCTCTCGGCATCTTGACTGATGTGAACACAGAGAACAACACAGACAGAATGAGTTAAACTGAGTCCAAACTTGATGAGTAATAGGTCCATTTCCACAAAAGTATGCCACATTATTGTTTGGGGTAAGTATGACTCAACCAAGGGTGATCGGCCTATGACTCACCTCCACTAGCGCACCCGCAGCCCCTGGCCCTCGAAAACCTGTTGCGGCCGGGAATTTTCCCTGCATAGCAGTACCGATTTCACATGTCACTGCATCACGGCACTGCTTCAATTACACCTAAGTTTAATTTTTTTAGGACCTTGTATCTAATTTATGGCTTAGTATTGTGTTTGTATGAATCAGACCTACATTTTAAGCCTTTATTTACATTTCTACCTTCAATCAATCAAAAAATAAAATAATTTTACAAAATTTACAACAACTTTTTTTTTAATTGAGTAAAAATTCTGGAATGAACAAATTAGGTGTAAAAATATATGGTCTACAAGCTGTTAAATTTTCATAACGATTGGACAAGTAATTTTCATATTAAAAATTTTTTAAGTCAGGCGTTGCCTTGAAATCGCCAAAAAACAGGTACTTTTCTCACTCAAACTGTTTTAAGGATAAATAAAAATCTGTTTAAAAATTTTTTAATTATATGTAAATAAATTCATAAATAAATTTGTGAAATGTTGATGTAACTTTCATATTTTGAGGTGCACTGGTTACAACGCAGTAAACGCTTAAACTCGAGTATCTATACTTTTTGACCCGAGAGTAGGTGCACTTCTGTTATGCCTAGCTCTGAAAACTTTCATACCATCCATGAGGGAATATCCTCAGGACAGCTGCATCTGTGAAACCAGTAACTGGTTCCTATTCCAAATAACAGTGCATTTGACGTGTTCTTTGTAAATGTACATTTGAACGAATAAACTGAATACTGAGTAAAGACCTTGAGTGACTTTGAATAAATGATATGTAGTGTTCTAAACAAGTGTGCTTATAATTAAAATACCTGGTGATTCATATAACAAAACCCAAATTTCTCCTAGCGGATGTTATCAAATAGCAATCATATAGTGATTGTCAATAGCATACTTTTAATATTTGTATAACTCAGCTTTAATCACTTAAAGACTGATCATTAATTAAAGTGAAACTTTATAATCACAAGCAGTCAATTGAACATTTTGCTTAAAAATAAAAAAAATATCACCTCAGAAATTATTAAACGAAAGTTGTCTTCCTTCATGAATTGAGAAATAACAAATCCAGCTAATTGTTGTTATATGTTGTAACCCAGCTACTTGGGTGTTCTGGAGACAGTAGGTAATAGGCTCTGAAATGAAAATAAACATATTTCATTTTATCAGTCTTCTTAATGCTGATATAAAATTTATTCAATGTTTACCATCAACATGGACACTGTAGGGTTTCCTCATGGGATGGTTACCAGGATTTGAGTGTTGTGCAAGGGAGAAAGAAGACAGATCAGGCTTGTCAGTTTGCCAAAAAACAGACCAATACTATGTGATAAGTCTTGAAGAATCCAGATCCCTGACAAAAAATTGAAGTCTTAATATCTTAATAATTGATGATTATCGTCTTATAAAATCAATTCTGCTGATATTATTAATTATACGTGATGAAGGTTGTGGATAGTAATAGTTAAGAATTAATCAAATTAACATTCAGTCTGATTACGATAAAAAGGTTTTGTTTTGAACTAAAAAAATTAATTATTGTCCATTTTATGAAAGGACATTAGTAAAGCTATTCTAATACTTTGTATATTATTATTAGTAGTGATTGGTTAGTTCCATTTTTGTTCAGTTCCGGTTCGGTTCTTTACTGAAATCGGTTCTCGGTTCTGAGTACTTTTTGAGAAAGTCTCAGAACATTTTTCGAATACCTTTACGCCAGTGAATTAAAAAATTATGTGGAATCAGTCGGTAAAAACAGTGCATAGTATTTTGGCAATTTCTCCAATATGAAGTATAATACACCCTACAAATCTATAAAATGACATACAATATTAGCAATAACTAGAGAATTGGTAATATTTTATTTATTCTCAGGGTGTGATTGTTTACACTTTTTGCACAACAAAAGTATTTACTTTAAATTTAAAAAAGTATACAATTTAGTTAAATAGAATATAATGCTCAAATTAATATGCAATTGAAATTTACCTTCAGGAAATTAAGAAAACTTAATAAGCCTAGAGACAATTGAAAAATAACCTACCATTTTAGGTCTGGTTTAGTAATAACATTTATTCAAAAACAAATCTTAACAATTTATTGAAATTACCACAGCTAAATTTAAGAGGTTGATGTAAATTGTAGTGCATCAAAAATAAACAGAACAAAAATAATATAATTAATTAAAAAAAAAATTATTTTTATTAATTATTGAAAAAAAAAACTATTTTACTAACTATTGGTTCTTTTCTCAATTGGTGATAATACTGAATTAAAAAAATATATAATTGCTACCCATGTTCATAAAAAACTATACAGCCAATAATACCATAATTGTTTTTAGAAATTATAGTATACATTTTGTTTTAAATTTAAGAAATAATAAGCTATTTTGAGTTAGTAAAAGTTAACTCAATGCAATTTAAAATGTTAATCCTTTAAACTTTAATCCAATTTAAGGAAGACTTTGTAAAATAAATAATAAAAATGAAGTTTAACTATTTTTAACTAATATACTAAATCCTGGCCTAGTGCCCTTTAACCTAACCTAAAACTATTTTTAACTAAAAATACTAAACACTCATTTTGTTTGGTTTTGATACAATATTAATCTTAAAAGTTTAGTTTTCAATCCAATTCTCTTGGTTTTGTATGCATTCTTTTTTCATTACAAGTCTAAATAAATAAACTCTAATATCTTAAGTTCATGATAAAAACCTTTTATTTTTCAAAATAGACAATTACACTAGAAGCATAATAAATTTCAGAATGTTAGATGAGTTGTAGACTGAGTGGAATGTTTCCACAAGGTGTTTTTTATCAGGCAGGAAGTGATAAGAAAGGGTCACATGAAGCTCAGGCATACAGGAAGACTGGTGACTCCTGAACAAAAACTGAATGGCTTTAATTCACTGCCTTTACATGTGAATTCCTGAATACCACTGTACGAGTATGGGTGGGCAGGTGGGTCATTACCACTGTACATGTATGGGTGGACAGGTGGGTCATTACCACTGTACATGTATGGGTGGACAGGTGGGTCAGTACCACTGTACATGTATGGGTGGACAGGTGGGTCAATACCACTGTACATGTATGGGTGGACAGGTGGGTCATTACCACTGTACATGTATGGGTGGAAAGGTGGGTCATTACCACTGTACATGTATGGGTGGAAAGGTGGGTCATTACCACTGTACATGTATGGGTGGACAGGTGGGTCAGTACCACTGTACGTGTATGGGTGGACAGGTGGGTCAATACCATACTTGGGATTAACGATTAAAAATAATTAACGATTAAATTTAATCGTTACTTTTTCTATTAACTTTTTAACTTATTGGTTAGTTTTGGTAATGTTTAACTTCTAACTTTAACTAGTTGAAAATCTTGCTAACGGTTAAAGTAACTCAGTTAGTTTTTCAAATGTGATAAAAGGTGCAATTTGGTCCGAGGAATGTGGACTGGGCAGAAAGTATCTAAAACTCAGGTCAAAGACCGATTGTTTTCCTCATCCTGACGCCCAATTGTCACCGACAAGCAAGGTCACTGTTTTGAAGACGCACCCCCTACCCTTTACTCACATTTTACTGCCTTATGTTTAGGGGTAAAGTTGAGATAGTCATTTAGTTATCTTGTTTTAAATCAACGTGTTGGGCCTAAGCTTGTTTATCTGTCATAAACTCTAATACTGTAATTTTACCTATTTACCCATCTATCTGTATAATTAATTAGGAAAATCAGTTGCATTTTGACGTTAATGCTGTCAATACTTGATTAATTGATCATTACATAAAATCCAAATTGTCCTGTTAAAAAGAAGTCGGGAAAAACCATTTAAATGGTTAGTCAATCCAAAATTTCCTCAAGCGTTTACTTTATTTTAAATTAGGATTACTAGGTAAATTCAATCCAGTATATGATACCACGCAACAGAATAAACTATCTTCAAGATTGCAGAACATATTTCAAGTAACAATTGCTATATTTCGTTCTGTTTTCATTATTTTGCTATCGGCACCGTCGAAAAGAAAAGATAATGATAATACTATCTTTAATATTAATAATATTATCAATGGTAATTAGTTTTGTATTTTTTTAATGATTTATATAGTTTTCATAATTTTTAATTAACTTATTTCAGTAAGAATAAAACATGCACTCAGAACGGCAAATACTTAAACATCTAATATAGAGTGAGTATATTTTGTTCAGTTTTTCTTTACCGCTAATCCCCATACTTTCTTATCATCGCATTCTAATATTTCCCTTCCTTATCATCGCACGCCAGATAAAAATCACCTGGAGTCAACATGTCACGATATTATTTGGCCTTTCTTATTATCTGCGCCAGTTAAAAAAAGTTTTGTTATCGTGAATTTCCTATAAGATAGTTATTGATTTTTCAAAGTATAGCTTAAAAATGTAAAACTTTAATTTCAAAGACTTATGTCAGTTTTTGTTAATAATTTTAGAAATTAAATTAAATATTTAATTTGTAAGATTTCGGACAGTTATATAACAAAAATTACTGTAGAAATTGCTATAGTCTAATTAATAGTATTGTATGATAATGTACTATAAATAGGCCTATTTATCTAAGATATTATAAATAATAAAAGATAATACAGGTTGAGTATTTGTTTATGTATATTTTACTGTACCAAAACTAACTTTTAACTTTCAATTTCAGTTAATTTTCTAATACTTTAACTTTAATCAGTTAGTTTAAATTTATTCTAACTTTTAACTTCAATTAGTTACGTTTTTAGAGTATTAACTTTAACTTTGTTCAGTTAAAAAAAATCATTAACTTTCCCAAGTATGGTCAATACCACTGTACGTGTATGGGTGGACAGGTGGGTCATTACCACTGTACATGTATGGGTGGGCAGGTGGGTCATTACCACTGTACATGTATGGGTGGACAGGTGGGTCATTACCACTGTACATGTATGGGTGGACAGGTGGGTCATTACCACTGTACGTGTATGGGTGGGCAGTGGGTCAATACCACTGTACGTGTATGGGTGGGCAGGTGGGTCAATACCACTGTACGTGTATGGGTGGACAGGTGGGTCATTACCACTGTACATGTATGGGTGGGCAGGTGGGTCATTACCACTGTACATGTATGGGTGGACAGGTGGGTCATTACCACTGTACGTGTATGGGTGGGCAGGTGGGTCAATACCACTGTACGTGTATGGGTGGACAGGTGGGTCAATACCACTGTACGTGTATTGGTGGGCGGGTGGGTCATACCACTGTATGTGTATGGGTGGACCGGTGGGTCAATACCACTGTACATGTATGGGTGGACAGGTGGGTCAAAACTACTGTACATGTATGGGTGAGCCGTTGGGTCAAAACCACTGTACATGTATGGGTGGGCGGGTGGGTCAATACCACTGTACATGTAAGGGTGGGCGGATGGGTCAATACTACTGTACGTGTATGGGTTTGTTTTAAATTGTTTATTGATTAATGTTATCAGTCTCTTTTGACTTGCTGATAAGAAAGTGGCCAGACTATGGGTGAATATTTTCTGACTTAGATATTTTGTTTATTTCGTAGCCAAATCATGTACTGATAAGGAAGTGGCCTTCTAGGGGTAGATATTTTCTGACAAAGATATATAGTTCATCTTGTGGCTGGATGTTGTTTGATTGTTCTGTTTATCAGCACTTTTCACACCTGAAACATTTCTGATGTGAAACCTATCTCGCCATTTAGGTTTATCTAGAACCGGAACCGCAGAACTGAGATTTTCCCATCGGTTCCGGTTCTTTTGTCAATAACCGATAGAACCGAGAACTGACTTTAGGGACCGACCCACCCCTAATTATTATTATATTAGAGTATTATATCATTTTTCAGAACAACTCACAGATGGCTTATTCAAATTTTCAAAAACTCCTCAAAGAGTTGGAAGAACAGGATCAAGGACAAATTGTGAAACTTGGAGATGCCAGTATTGCTGCTCCTTTTACCAGCAAACTCTCCTCTATCCAGTGTAGTAAGTATGTCAGTGACAAGTGGCTTGTATGTATCTGGAGTTGAGTTCTGAGAGATTAGTTCAAATAGTATATAACATTTGATTAACCAAGAGGGGCCTATTTAGGGCTTCCACCCTTATTTGCAGTAATTTTTAATTAACTTTTAAAGATTTTTGAAACATGAACATTTTAAGGTTAACTTTAGACCACTAGGCCAGGACTTGATCTAGTAAGAGAGATAAAACATCAATAAACTTACCTTAGAGGATAAGTCCTCTATCTAGCATTGCGTAGAAGTGAACATATAAAAACGAAATACAATGGTGATTTTGAGCTTAGCAGACAATTTTCAATAGTTCAAATTATTGATGAAAAATTGCTCTAAGAAGAAATATTTGGCAATTTCATGTGAAGCATTTTTACTTTTAGACTTCAATTCCTTACCATGCTTGACAAGCCAAGTATAGGTCAGGAATATATTAGTCAAGCTACTAGTAAATGTGGTTGTTACATTCAAAATGCTTTTTTAGTTGGAACGTTTCAAAGGTTGTAGTTAGTTACTTGATTATTTTATAATTGAGTTTACTTTGGCCGAAAAATATATGTCATATATATTGTTTGTTTGTGTAATACAGTTTAGTAATTAAAAAAAACTTAAGATTGGTATATTTGATTCCATAACTAGTTAAAATAAGTATTTGTTAATAATGATTTGACTAATGATCGATTTCATGACTATAAATATAGAAATTGTATTCATAGTATTTGAATTTATAAATTGATTTTCAATATATTGATTTGAATTTAAAAAATCGCAATTTCTATGCTTTAGTTGCTAATAGGGGTGTGCGAGTACTCAAAACTTCCAGTATTTGATTATTTTATTTCGAACTCGGCTCGAAGCTTCCGAAACTACTCGAAGTTCGATTGAGTAGTTGTATTTCACGACATATCAGATTTACATCTTAATTTAGTTTCAAGAGTAAACAGTTTTATAAGTTATAATAAAAAATGTGCGCTTCCTTGTGTTTTATTTTACCCTTAATCATATGTTATCAGTTTGGAACGTGTAATTATGAACTAAACAATACGGCTAAGAATAGGTAGTACACGAGGACAGTCAAATGATCCAGTCGATGTAGTGAACGAGTTAGTTCATTATGATTTGAACTAGTTCAATTTAAAGTGAACAACAGAACTGGGAAGGAAGCGATCACACATGTTGGTTGTCCGAGTCTACGAGTCACTTGTAACCTAACTTAAAATGTGTAAATAAAACAGAAGTGCGGTTAGTGTCTTTATGACCCAAGAGAGGTGACGAGAGATCCGGTTCAAGATGCTCAAAAAGACCTATTACCGATACAAATCTAATGGTCTGTACGCCGTGGAAATAATGCATATTTTCGTTCATATCAATAATACCACTCAATCAAAAGGGTACCGAAAACGGGTCACTTTGGATTCCAAGAGTCGAACTTCCCATCTTTTCTAAGCGAAAGTTCATCTCGGTTGTAGTATACGTACGTGCAAGGAACCGTTCAGCTCCTTTTCAGAACTGAAATTATTGTATATTTCTTGCGAGCCGATTGAGGTCTATTTTGTTTTTTAATCTGAGCAGGAAATCGTCCAATGATTTTACGTAAGAAGATACTGTATCATATCATATAAAATATGGTAATGGGGTTCTAGCAGCCTGTGACACAACATTATTGATTTATTTTCTGTCAAATAAAAAAAATATATATATATCCGTGGCGAACGTCTATTAATTATTATCCCGAAAACACCTTAGATCGCCAAAACTGTGTGTATATTTCTTGCGAGCCGATTGAGGTCTATTTTGTTTTTTAATCTGAGCAGGAAATCATCCAATGATTTTACGTAAGAAAATACTGTATCATATCATATAAAATATAGTAATGACGTTCTAGCAGTGTGTGACACAACAGTACTGATTTATTTTCCGTCAAATAAAAATATACATATCCGGGGCAAACGTCTATTAATTATTATTCCGTAAACACCTTAGATCGCCAAAACTGTGTGTAATATTTGCGCATACGATATTTTTTCCTGTCAATTTGTTTAACGGTTGGTTTCCTGACTAGGTTAGACAATAACACAGTTGGATTGTAAAAGGTGGTAAAGTACGATAATTTTGATTCTTAAACTCACTGAACGGTTCCCTGTTCATATTGACATCGATGTAAACTGTAAAACAATAACGAATCAACCCAAGTGAGGGAGAAACACGTTGGAAGACCTTTTCTAAACAAAATACGACGAATTTAGATTCGGAAAATAATTTTTAATTGAACCGAAGCCTTATCAAATGTCTCGTTTCTTATTCATAAGTTTATATTTCAGACTGTACCTCGTCGCAAATATCAGCGAGACCTATTATATTATCCGACTACGTCTATGGTTTTCATTCGATTACGCCAGGTTTTCATGAATTTCTCGTTATGAAATAATTATTTATCTGTTGTTCAGTATAGCCTCATGTATTGAAATAGTTTCAAGTTGCACACATTTCATTACCGATCATAATTTAAAAACTATGATCATCCTAAGCGACTTTAAAATTTATTTTTCGTAAACCTGCTAACTTATTATTATCAATCGATTGAACTACAGTCTTTGCCATCCAGATTTTCAAATTTGATTATATAATTAACATCTTATTTCCGGTTAGTTGTAACCTTGTTATTACTGAATTAAATACCCAAAGAATACAGATCCACTCTTCTTGGCGTGTACACAATCAATTTTTTGTTCAGAGGAGGCAATTCTGAAAGCAAATGACTGCATTTGGTGATGACGCCTGAATTTTAGCTTCAGTTTGGTTGGATGCAGCTTTTGCCAACAAGCTTAGCTACGTTTTCGCGGTACACTTTGAACCAGATAAACATATCAACCGGCTGTGAAACAGTATAATTGGCTTGCATAGAGAGTCTGAACTTTGATATAAGTGAACAGATTAAATATTTAAAATCCACGTTGTTTCAATTAATAATATACTTTCTTAGTTTCTTACATAATATTAGTTATGAAAAAAGAAAAAGAAAAATTATTGTGTTGAATTTAAATGTATTTACGAATTTGGCAGAACTTAACATAGGCTTAGGATGTCTGCCTTTTGCAGTTGTCTTGGGTGAACAGGAAATCCTTCTGTAAATACTCGATACTCGAACTCAAAAATCACTACTCGCACACCTCTAAATCAAACACAAGGACCAAAAGTAACACGTGTCATTTATATGGTTAGGTCTGTACTGTTGTAGCTTCCTTCCATGGATCCATACAATGTTTGAAAGGGTGGTTATAGCCCCCCTGCACACTCAAACAACTATGTTGGCAATGATAAGATGTTTTTTTTTATTAATGTATCAATCCGCCGAATTCTAATTTCTTGATTAATTAATCAGAAGGAGAGATGGCTAGGAGCCATTATTGGATGGATTGGGAAGGAATCAGCTGAGTTGGTTCGGACATGTGAAAGAGAAAGAATGGCATGGGAAATTTAAGATGCCAAGAAGGGTCCATAAGATGGAAATTGAAGGAAGGAGTTTGAGAGGAAAACTCGGAATCAATGGCTGAAGTGAGTAAAAGAAGATATCAAGAGAAGAGAAGAAAACTGGATGAGCCTGGTGGAAGAGATAAGACGGGAAGATACAAGATGGAGGAGAGTCCTCTATAATAAGCAGACCCAGTAGTTATTGGAAAGTGCTATAGAAATGTATGTCTGTTAGTCCTAAAATAAAACTGTTACTAACTTGAACACTTTACTGTTGCAGTTTGTCACGTTGTGAAGCAAGGACGGTGTACGCTAGTGACCACCCTTCAGATGTTCAAGATACTCGCACTTAATGCCCTGATTCTAGCGTACAGTCAGTCTGTTCTCTACCTGGATGGTATCAAATTCAGTGATATGCAAGCAACTCTGCAAGGCCTGTTGCTGGCTGCATGCTTCCTGTTCATATCACGATCAAAAGTACTCATCTCATTCAAAGATAAACTTCTATTTCCTTTTTTATTTTTTAAAATCTTTATATGATGAATTTACTTAATAAGTTAAGACATAAAATACAAAAATAACAGCAAAATAAATTCTTTTTAAGTGTAAAATTAAATTTAATATTTTGTATTTTCTATTTTACTTTAATAGATCATTGACACAACTATAAAGATTCATAAAAATCGTGGAAGAAGACAATTTTTATTGCCTGTCAGCCTCTAAAGACATATTGTTAGCTGTGTCTTTCATCTAACAGAGATCGTTTTACTCATTAGGGAAAGGACAATTCCCTCAATATATCCTCTACAGCATGGGCCAAAATGCATAGAATTACTAAATTATTTATAGAAAGAGTTTGGTTAATCTTCATTGTAATTATATGGAACAGAGCCCTTGTCGATATTTTTGGCAGAAAATTCTTTTCATAATGGATACATAGCTAAGAAACAAGAAAATTATATTTTTTAGTGGAAAAGCTGGAAAAATTAAAAAATGGAAAATATTTGTTTTTTGTAAATATAGCAAGGTGGGTACTAAAATTGTGTGGAATTTTGTCTTGATTACAGAATTTGAAAAGTCTTCAATCAAACCATTATTAAGCACGTCAGCGCTGGAAATGTGCCAGTTTCAGTAAGATTATGTTTTGTTACGATAGGGCTAGATTGAGTATTGACCAGGTTATGTTATGTTTGTTTAGGTTTTGTTAGTTTTGGTTAGGTTATTTTAGGTTTGGTAAGGTTAGTTAAATTTTAACAGGTTTAACCTAACCAAACCTAACATAACTTTCCATAATCTAATACAACCTAAACAAACCTAAAAATCAAAACATTAACAATTTCAATTACAAATTTTGTGATTTAATGTCAGGTTTAGGTGTTTAACCCTTTCCGTACTAACGTCCTGATATCCGGACGTGAGCCGGGCAGTCGAGAAATACTAACGTCCGTATATCAGGACGTGGGCTGGGCGATCGAGAAATACTAACGTCCGTATAACAGGACGCTTGGAATTTTGTTATTGTAATTTTTATTTTAAAACTATACGAATCATATTTTATACGAAATTAATCACTAATAATCAAAGATTACGAATATATAACTATTTATTAACATTTCCATTTTGTTGTCATTGTTTGGCTTCTGATTTAGAAGGTGTTGACAAGTCAGCTGTTTGTTATGCTCGATGCGCAGTTCAGGCAGTGGTAGCGTCAGTCAAGTGTTTGTTGTTGTATTATTATTATTATTACGACAGCTGCTTACCATTTTAGGTTATAGTTATTAGTGAATTATGTTATACTGCTAATTTCTAAAAAATGAAACGGTCAAGATCACCAGTAAGTGAGAATACAGTTAGTTGGACGAAGACGATCTAAGTGATGGATTATTATCAGACGATAGTGAAGACAGTTCTGTTGTTGACGATACCGATAAGGACCCTTCATATGATCCAGATCAACCATCAACATCAGGTTTGGTTAATCTAAACATTACTACCGATAGGAAACGACCTAGGCTATTCAGTTTTTCAAGTTAGAGTAGTGAACTTTGCTTACCGACGCACTTTGCTTACCGAACCACAAATGCTAATTTTTTTTGTTTACTGTAAATAGAACTTAATTTTAGTCCAAACTTTACAAAAATTTGTGTTTGTGTTCAGTGTTAGCTATAGTTGTTAGTGCATTTACTGGTTTTTGGACTAGTAATTTTTTTGAACATGATTTTTTAAGTCAAAATGAAAAAATTAACAAAAAATTTTTTTTGGTAAGTACATTTTAACATTTTTATAAACAAAATAAATAACTTATACGTAAAGTTATAATGTTTATTGATGCAGATTTTTTTAAATTTAATAATATAAAAAATTTACAGGTGTATGTAAAAAAATAAGGAAGTTATAGGCAAAAATGTAAATTAATGTAAATTAGGCTAAAAAGGCCTCGGTATTCTTCAGTAGTCCCTTGGTTAAACTCTACGGTATTTTTCAAATAGAAAAATTTTTTTGCTCCGGTACCGAAAGGGTTAAATTTAGTGTTTATTGAACTGTGTGTTTCAAACCTTTGCTGTTTCAATACATTTTAACATTTACAAACTACAGATATGTGACATTTTAGGTGGACATTATTGTATTTCTTCTGGTTC
Source organism: Stictocephala bisonia (assembly GCA_035578905.1). Lineage (NCBI taxonomy): Eukaryota > Metazoa > Arthropoda > Insecta > Hemiptera > Membracidae > Stictocephala > Stictocephala bisonia. Next base: position 12,721 of record JAQJVL010008216.1, read on the forward strand.
TCGAAGTTTTAAGAAATGTGACTGAAAAATAAAAAAAGACAGTGGTGACGATGGAGGAAAAGACCATTGATTCATAATAACAGGAATATAACATAACATGTTTTACGTAAAATAAATACTGTAAAACTAAACCGTCAGTAAATCATAAAATAAAAACATAATACAGTAGTGCCTTCAATTTCTGTGATGCAATAAAATACACCTCTGTACAGTATTACTGTTGCCCACTCAATACAGTTCTTATTTCCTTACGAAACGGCAATATAAATAAAGGTCAGGCTTGCTTATTACTGCTTATTGTTTACTCTAGTGAGTAGGTTGTGGTTATAGTATGATTAATGAAACTACTAATATCCAAATTTTTCCTTGTCTGAATTGCCTGACACCTCATTAATCCGGATTTAAAGGTTTTTCTGTAGTTTCAATAGTTAATATATCAGATAAAATTAAGTTGGTTAACTTCAAGTAATAAAAATGTATAAATCAAAAGTTACTTGCCAAACAATTTTCATGCTTTTGATGTTGTTAGGCGATAGCCAAAAATAGCCTAGTTGTTGGGTAAATAAAATATATTGTCTTATATCACTGTTTTACTACAGACGGTTAACTAAAATAGCAGTAAAATTATTTACATGATGTATAACTAATAATGGACAGTGTGGAATAATTACATTATAAACTTGAATGTCAATTGTCAAATTTACAATCACTTGTTTCAAATCACTATTAAGGACTATTGTACACTATTATCACTATTGTACACATTCACTTATGAAGGATGCACATTTTCCGGCACTATTTAAAAAAAATTAATTCATAAACTAAAACAATGTTCTATTTTATAGTTGTAAATAACTTAAAATTATTATATCCTAATGCACAGAAGATTGAAATGACAGAACGCAAGTGTTGGGAAGATGAAAAAAAACAAACAGCTGTCTAATAAATTGGTTATTGGTCGTCTTCAGTTTTCCAACATCATAAACAAATCACAAATATTTCTGAAAAGGGGGAACAAGGACATACATCGGCGATCTATTAACGGAGATGTAGTTTATTAAACTAACGATAGCTCGAAAAATTATCACAAATCAAGAATCAAGAAACTTTATTACCATTGGTCATATTACATGAAATAGGCAACGTCAATGAGTATACAATTTTATGATACAAAATTATTAAATCTAAGCATAATTCCATAAATTAAAAAAAACCAAGAACAACAAATATTACAAATTATCCTACTGTAGAGAGCATATACGAGTATTAAGGGCTACAGATTATCCAAAGAGTGTTCCAAAATTCATGTATACTGTAGAAAGGGTTTTCAATGAGCCAGCTATTTAATTTAGATTTAAATTGTTGAGTGGCAAATTTACTAAATAATCTGGTAGCTTATTAAAAAAACGAATAGTGTTTACCTTATGAGAATTACTTGTCAAAGCCAACCTATGTTGTGGGACATCAATTTTGTTCTTTCCTCTGGTGTTGTATTTATGTGTATCTTGTCTAGTGTTAAAAAGGTGTATATTATTTTTGGTGTAGATTAAAATGTGGAATATATAGAGGTTTATGATAGTCATTATTTTCATTTCCCTGAACAATGGACGGCAGTGCTCCGTTGGTGCCACCCCGCACATGATTCGAATTACCTTTTTTTGGGTGAGTAATATTTTGCTTGTGTGTGGAGAATGGCCCCAGAGAATCAAGCCATATGCTATATGCGATTGGAAGAGACCAAAATATGTCATCCTTAAATACTCAAAAGAGACAAATTTTTTTAATTTCCAGAATAAATATGAGACTCTACTAATTTTTTGTGTAATGTTATTTATATGCTCTGCCCAGTTCAGTTTTTTATTTATCAGTAAACCTAGTAATTTTACTGATTGATCATTTGAGTTTTGAGAAAGACTTAAAAGAATGCGTTGGGTTTTTTCAATATTGCAAGGCAATTCATTAGTAGCAAACCAGTTAAGGGATATCATTTCAGCATTTTGCATCTTTAAATCTAGTGTGATGGGACTTCTGTCAGACATCATAAGAGTTGTATCATCAGCGTAGACCACTGCATCCACATCGCCAGAAAGAGAAAGATCATTGATATAAACTATGAAAAGGAATGGTCCAAGTACTGAACCCTGGGGGACACCCACGGATGCACGACCAACCGAGGACAATTTACCCTTGACCGAGGACAAAAACCCAATTTGTGACTAGAAAATCAGTCCAGTATGCCACTAGTAATGATTGTAAGTCCAATGCTATGGGTTAAACAAGTGAATATAATTATTACAACCTGAATAAAAATAAAAAAATAAAAATAAAAAATTTGGTCACACCAATAATTACACCAAACCAATAAATATACAAATTAAAACTTGATATCACGTTGACTGCCAGCGTAGATAATTTATGGTGTCATTCTGATGCCGCCGTAGTAAAACTGTATGTCCGCCTGACACCATGAGGGCCACCGGTAGCCCACGTCATACGTGCCGCTGTGCGCCATGTGGGCCACCGGTGGCCCCCGCGTCTTTTATAAATCAAACACAAATTTTAGCGCCATTTTTAGTATTGCGTAATTTTTAATGATATATTCTGAAAGCTCATAAAATGTTATAGAAAACGGTCCTCTGGTTTTTAAATAAAGCAACCCTAAATAAGTTTTTATATATTTGAACTAGTTTTTACAACATTTAGACAGACTAGTTTCTGTCACAAAAAGAATCAATGTCACTTACTAAACACCTAACCTCAAAAGCTGATCAGTGCGCGGGAAGAAAATATAAATATCAGAAAAAAACAGCTGAAACATAATATCATATGGCATATGTAAAATTTTGCCCCCACGCTATGAGGGCCACCGGTGTACCTCATCAATAACTTCACAAAATGGTGGCAAAAGACCGGATGTCGGCTATTTCTGTACTCGGGGGGTCATTTCCGGTTGCATGGAACACAGAACTCGGAACAATGAATATTGAACTTTACTCTGAATAGCTGTGGCGCCAGGCTGAAATCTAGTGAGGGCCACCGGTGGCCCTCATGGCGTGAGCTAAAATTGTTGTTTCGGCCACCGGTGGCCCTCATGGCAGTCAACGTGTTAAATTACTATCATATCTAATAGAAAAAAACATTTTCTATCAATATAGAAGAAATTATGACTTGAGAATAATTAATTTGGATGTTTGTGGATTGTGATAAGGAGATTTATAATGTTCTTTACGTTGTGTTTCAGCCACTGAAAACTCTTTCTCGACAGCGACCATTGCCTAATATATTCAATGTTTACACAGTGCTAACAGTTCTGCTCCAATTCATGGTTCACTTTGCTTGCTTGGTATTTCTGGTACAGCAAGCATCAGCTATTTCACCATCTGAGTAAGTCTTGGTCTTAATTAATTTCATTATTGACTTATTCAAAAGAATCTCTTCTGTAGCCTTGGCTTAATAAAGCTAGTGATGAAAATTGGGGTGAACTGAGAGGAGAAATATATCAGGAAGAAGAATAAGAGTAGTCAGAGAGAAAAAAAATTGTAGGCATATGTTGGCGTAGAAATTATGTGTACTCGAGTTTGTAGGTCGTTTGTCAACGAACTAAAGAGGGCTATGAAAATGCAATCACACTATTGTTTTACTTGTTTAATTGCACATCATGACATCTGAATTAAACATTTTTTTAAGTTTATAATTTTTATCGTAGTTACAGCAAAAAATAGTACTAGAATTTTAACTAGTTTTTATTGTGCATCAACTTTATACTTTTATCAATAAAAAACCTGTTAAAGAATCACATTTATATTGGAATATATGGTTGGTACAGGAGTGTTTTCTATAATTATTACTTGGTCACGTTGTAATCCTTTTGAAAGTATTGTTATGATACATTACTTTGAAATGTATAAGTACACATCATTTTAACTATTCAGTTAAAATTTATCTAATCATTTAAAATGCATTTAAGTTAGTAATTTGTATTGTTTCAGAAAAACAACTCCATTTGACCCTGAAGAAGAATCAGAGTTTGAACCTGGTATATTGAATAGTACAGTGTACATTATATCAATGGCGCTACAAGTATCTACATTTGCGATAAACTACAGAGTATGTAGTAGTTTTTATTCAAATGTTTTTTGTCTTAGTTAAATCTCTCCTAGTTGAATTCCCGCACTATGCTCTTGATGCTACTGGACTTAATTCATTTGGCCACTCTGTCACAATCAGACGGTGGTGAATCATCTCTAAACACAACACTAAGCCAACACTTCTCATCACTAAAACCATAACTTTTAGTTTCCTCAAAATAAATTTTGTAAGACACACACTTGTCGAAGGCTTAATGGTTATTGAGAGTGAGACTTCTTGAAATCCCTCTGAAGTCTATGAAATGATGAAGTGTATGAAATGATACATACACATGAAGATGTTTGGTGCCAAAATGTAAAGTCTCTTAGTGACCGTTTATGACAGCAAAACAAGTATATTTTGAAAACCAGCGCTTAAACGTTAACAACAATATCTGTCGTTAATATCTCTTGTCTAATCATTCATCCCTTAAGAGAATTGTGTACAGTCTCAGCAAATATTCATTTCTGTTCATTATCATCTTATATGTTCATTTGCTCAATTTTTTTTAAACTCTGAATATTCAAGTTAAAATGGTTTCAAGTTAAAAAAGCAAATGATGAACGAAAAATAAGATTGGATTAAATATAATTAAGGGATGCTGTAGTGTATCATAGTCCAAAGACCTATAATGTAACAATGCATTCAAATCTCTATAAGATGTGTAGACTTTTTTAAAATTCAGTCTGATATAGAGCCTTAAAACACTAGTACAATAAGTAGCCTTTAAATTTCACGGAGTGTCTTTTTCTTCCTAATCAGTATGTGTGAGAGAGCGCATAAACTATGTCAGAAAGACACCATCTGCAGATTACCTCAGTCTCTACTGAAAGCAAAGTACTTTCTCAGTGACTTATTAAACTTAGATAAAACAGGCTAACTTTTTGTTGTATGTTCTGTTATTCTTATAGAATTTGTATTCATTGCCCATACTATTATTATTGATGTATTTGTTTGCAAGGGCCTAGTACTAGTAGTATTTTCATAGTGATCTTACTGGGTTAGTGGCAATAACTGGAACTCACGAGTCCTATTAAAAAAAATAACTAACATGTTATCAGTATCAAAAACCCATTTTGTAGTATTGTGAATATCACTAAAAACTACATTTTAGCTAAAAGATGTTTGAAATTAAATTCTTTTTTATTTTTTTTTTTTTTAAGTAACTGTTAAATGGTAATATTTAAGAAAAACAAAACATGTAATCGATCAGGTTACACTTTGAAGGCATTCACATAAAAATTAAAACAGTAGAATAATGAAAAATTAGTATTTAGTTAATAAAAACTAGTATTTATGAAGGTTGCCCCCAAAAATTAACTTGTTTACTATGGTGATGGGTAGAGTATCTATCTTGGCATTTAAGGTCAATAATTGTGATTCTTACCTTGAATATTGGTTGGTTCTGCCTTTTTTTTTTAAACGGAAGTATATCTACTATGATTTTATCTATCTTGACTTATCATTTTGTGTCAATTTTAAAGTTGTCAAAGAATTGTTTAAGTTTCCTTTCTGAAAACCAGTGATTAAAATTAAACAGCACAGAATACTTGCTACAACAGCTTGATGAGTTCAGTTGTTGATGAAACAGTTCAGTAAAAGTTAACAGTCTTCTGAGCGCTTATTTGAAAACAATGACCATTGGGTAGTAGTATGTCTACAGCAAGTGTATTGCATGGGGTTGTCTGTTTGTCTCACTATAGTCAACAATTTTTATAATAAAAATCACTACCTTTATTCTGGAATTCAGAATTTATTTGTCTTTTCTGCACCCACCAATACACCTACACACGTACAGTGCTATTGAACTGTACGTGTGTAGTTAAACTATAGCCTGAACACTGGCACTAATGACCAAAACTTGTGATTTATGCAGCCTTTAATGGGCATAACGGGTTGAATAATGATTTATTTGCTGTTAACACATCACCATTCCATGATGCAAGTGCCCCTCTGGAAAGTGATACCATGTCAGGCCTCTCTTGACAGCATTATGTACTGCTAGAATTTGATTATGTACTGCTACATAGCAGCACAAATCATTCGGCAAATAAATATTTAGTTATTGTACAAACTTCAACCTTTTTACGTCTGTACTACTACATTAGAAGTGATTTCTCACTTCAGGTGACTGACCTGACATGTTTTTGATATTATCAACCAGGCACCTGTAAACATAAATATGGAAAAAAGTTATAGTGGTTTTGAGAAATTGATCTTTATTTGAATGATGAAGGTTTTTTGTTGTAAAGAATGTTATTATAGTAATGTGGTTATGTCAAGATGACAGTGATGATTCTGACAACATTCCTCTGTTGCATTTTGTGGGTCTAGGTCTTGTCAGTGATGTTGAAAATGAAGAAATCCATGATGTTTCATGAACATAGGACGTAATGTACTCTGGCTATAGGATTTTATTTTAACATGATTAAAATGTTTTAGAAATAGGTATCCCTTGGTGTTGCAAACACTTTGAAAAACATGTTAATAAAGCATGTATTTTATTGAAGCCTTGTTTTCATATTACAAATTGGTTCTCAATTTGAAAACGGCCAATGAGTAGATAAAAACTGACAGTTCTAGACCCAGTTTTAGACTCAGTAGTGAAATGGTGGGCGAGCCAGACCCACTTTGACCTTTGGACTTTCAAGATGGCGGCGGTCACGTGACTTTTCCAAGATGGCGGCCGGAACCGGATCCAAGATGGCGGCCGGATCCAAGATGGCGGCGCCCATTTCCCGCCAAATTTTCTAACCTCACTTTTCCTAACCTCAAATTCCCGCCAAATTTCCCACGCTTTTCCCGGAATTCCCCAAAATTCCCGATTTTCCCCCAAATTCCCGATTTTCCCGAAATTACCTTACTTTTTCCCCAATTTTCCCGATTTTCCTCCAAATTCCCAAATTTCCCTCCAAATTCCCACATCATACTATATGAAATTCACTGTTAACCTTGTTATACTATATAAAATTCATTGTTAACCTAACTTTTTCCATATTATACTATATAAAATGAACTTTTTTTGTCCAATATGGCGTCTTTTTCCATGTTATACTATATAAAATGAACTTTTTTTGTCCAATATGGCGTCTTTTTCCATGATATACTATATAAAATGTACTTTTTTGTTCAATATGGCGTCTTTTTCCATGTTATACTATATAAAATTCACTTTTTTTGTCCAATATGACGTCTTTCCCTCCTAAAATTCCTTATCCAATATGGCGGACTTTACACTATAATAAATGTAAAAAGATGACAACCGGATCCAAGATGGCGGGTACTTCCGGCGACCGTTGGCTACCTTCGTACGCTCTTAGCCTATGGTGCACGCGTCGTCTGCTGGTCGGGCGCGCATGCGCATGGACTTGCTACTCTGTGGATTATTTCATATACTCTATGTGCTCGACCCGATCGTAGCGCACCTGGTGGCAAAACTTAGCACATCCTTTCGGAAACATGACACCTTCGGAAGGGAAGTCCCCGTGGGAAAATCCCCTCCCTCAAATTCCCACGTTATACTATAAAAAATGCACTCTTCCCATCTCATACTATATAAAATGCAAAAGATAGTGGCCATTTACATATGTACTATATAAAATGCTTTCGTGTACTTCCGGCAACCGTCGGCTACCTTCGTACACGTCGTCTGCTGGTCTGACGCACACCCAAATGCCACGCTCTGATTGGTTACCTCCCTACTTTACAAATAATATTTCTCACACGTACTGTCAGACTACTTATTTAATTTTTCTCAAATTTTAACAAATACACAGTTAACATACGCTCTTAGCTTTGGGTACTCAT
>JAQJVL010008217.1:0-20651 GCA_035578905.1 Stictocephala bisonia
GCTTTGTTGATTTTGATTGACATTGATTTGAATTTGATTGACTTTGATTTGATTTTGATTGGGCTTTGATTTGACTTTGATTTGATTTTGATTGACTTTGATTTGATTTTGATTGATTTTGATGGTGGCGGCCACCTGCCGGATCCAAACGTTATTGATTGTTTCGGAGAGTGGGGAAGCCACCTGCCGGATCCAAGCGTTATTGATTGTTTCGGAGAATACCCTCGGGGGTTTCCGGAGATTGTCGGGAACCTTCATTCCCTTGTTATACTATATAAAATACACTATTAGCCTCGTTATACTATAAAAAATGTACTCTTAGCCAAAATGCACTCTATTTACAGTCTGGGTTGGACTAACCCGGGTTAGCAAAACGTGGGTTATTAAAGCCCGGGTTAAATCAACGTGGGTTAATAAAACCCGGGTTAACACAACGTGGGTTAATGAAATCTGGGTTAAATCAACGTGGGTTAATAAAACCCGGGTTAAAAACATGGATCAATCATACTAAGGAACTAACAAAAGAGTTATACTATATAAAATGCATTATTTTCTCTTACACTCTATAGTAAATCTATACTCTATGGGACAGACTTTGAAGCACATTCCTTTCCCCGCTGCGGAAAGTGAATGCGTTTCTGTCGCTAAAGCCAACCTTCTTCTTCTATTTACTACCTCCTGTACTCTTGTGCTCTCATCCATCTTCTTACGGAATCCCGTCTGGTTATTTCCTGTTTTTATGTTTTTATGTTTTCCTGTTTTTCTGTTTTTCTGTTTTTCTGTTTTTCTGTTTTTCTGTTTTTCTGTTTTTCTGTTTTTCTGTTTTTCTGTTTTTCTGTTTTTCTGTTTTTCTGTTTTTCTGTTTTTCTGTTTTTCTGTTTTTCTGTTTTTCTGTTTTTCTGTTTTCCTGTTTTCCTGTTTTTCTGTTTTTCTGTTTTTCTGTTTTTCTGTTTTTCTGTTTTCATGTTTTTCTGTTTTTCTGTTTTCCTGTTAGTAGATAATATATATGGGCGAATCATCCTCACTTTTCTGCCCTCTGTTTGGTCGAGAGCGGTTACGTGACCAGATCAAAGATGACAGCCTTTCCCTTCTTATACTATATAAAATACACTCCTAACCTAACCTTTCCTCCGTTATACTATATAAAATGTAAAAAGATGGTGGTCTTTTATACATGTACTTCAGGCGACTGTCGGCTACCTTCGTACGCTCTTCACCCGTCGGCTACCGGTCTGGCGCACACCCAAATGCTACGCTCTGATTGGTTGCTTCCCTCACACGTAATCTTTCTCACACGTACTGTTAGCCTACCTATGTAAATTAATTTTGAATTTAATTGTTCTGAATGTTTAATAAATACACTGTTAACATGCGCTCTTACCTTCATGTACTCATCTACGGCTTCCTTTAACATACATAATAATAAATAATAAATAATAAATGAATTTATTTTCTCAATTTGCTACAAAATAACATTCATTATTTAACAAAATTCACCAAGTATACAAAAATAACTAAAAAGAAGAACTGTCCAAGTTCGAACACTGTACTTGCCAAGACTGATGTCAACGTAACACTAAATATATAAAAGAAAAACAATATCTATATCTACATAATTTTTATCTATCTATATCTATCTATATCTATATCTACATAATAATCTACATACATACAAACTATATCTACATAATATAAACAAATATGTATACAAGATTCTACCTTGATCAGCCGTATCCAAACAAACGAATGATGGTGTATCCAAGATTATTAGAATTAAAGGCTACATTGCATTTTAAAGTGTGTGTTTTGTATAAGCAAAAGGAGAAAATTTAGGGCCTCCAAGGCATTTTTTGCCCATCTGGAGGTTCCTATTTCTTAAAATAAATGTCTTTTTAAGAAGCGTTCAGATAGTGAATGTAAATTACTACTAACTTTACATTTTTTCGGCCACATTAATAGATTTTTAGTTCATATTATAAATTATTGAATTAGAATGATTGTTGACTAAAATTGGTGCTTCCACTGTAAACATTAGTCTACAGAACAATGAATTTATAATAACGAATAAACTAAGTAAAATAACAATTGATGGCTCATTCAAGAAAAGAGCTTAATAAGAAAAAACAAAAACAAAAGAAGAACAAAAAGAAGGAAACACATGTGCACTACGTTGGAATGTCAATTAGAAAATTTGGGTCCTCCAATGTAAACAGCCAATCTTTTAGCTTTTTCAAAAATATTCTAATGTTGTGTAATTGCTTAAATTTATTAGGTAATCTATTAAATATTCTAGGTGCTATGAAATTTATGGTTTTAGTATAAAAGGTGTTATTAGGTTTTGGTACTGGAAATTGATTTTTTGTTCTTAATTTTTGCTTATACTCTACTGAATTTTGTGGTATGTTGCCACTTTTACAGTAAACAATTTTTAAAACTTTGTACAGAAAAATATATTTTACTGGCAGAATTTTCAATTCTACAAAAAGAGGACGGGAACGAGAAAATTTACTTTTATTTAAAATTAATCTAATTGCATGTTTCTGTTGATAATATATTATGTTTAAGTTGGTGTCATAAGTACTACCCCAAAAAGTTATTCCGTATTCTATTCTGCTTTGTATCAATGAAAAGTATAACATGCGCAAGACTCTTATATTACATAAATTTCTAAGGAAATAAAAGTACCGTAGAACATTGTTAATTTTGTTTTTCAAATTAATTATGTGGATTTTCCAACTAACCTCACTATCAAGATGAGTTCCTAAATACTTAATATTTGTGGTTCTGTTCACGACAGCACACTTATTTGTCAAACATGTGGTTTGGGCTCCAAGACATTCAGAACATTTATAATAAATTTGTTTGTCAAAGTGAACATCCTTCCTGAGACTAAAATTGATATATTTAGTTTTCTCTGCATTTAACAGCATATGATTGGTGGAAAACCACCATTGTATTGCTTCTAAATCATTTTTAATGTTTGATTGTATATTATTCCAATTTGAGTGCGAATAACAGAGAGCGGTGTCGTCTGCAAAAGAAGTTACTTGTCCATGAAACCTTCCATTACAAAAATCATTTATATAAATGATGAATAGTATTGAGCCTAGCACTGACCCTTGGGGTACACCTTGTTTTATTGTGCCTATGTCACTTAAAACAGAGTCTATTTTGACACATTGTGTCCTTTCTTCCAAATAACTTTGAAACCAACTTTGAAAACATCGTTACCTACCTATACTTCCGTTAAAAATACCCAATCATTAGGTATCCTCAAATCCCTACTTAACACACTAGACAACCCGCAATACACGTTTTATTTAAAAATTAAGGAACAGATATAATAGGTGATGACGTCAGCTCCCGCACTTTAGTATTACGTCACAGATTTCAAGGTCACGAGGAGTGTTTAAAAAAAAAAACTTCTTGCACAGAACAATTTCTATTTCCAGAAATTGTTCTGTGCAAGAAGTTTTTTCTCTCTCTTTTTTTCTTTTTTCCAACTTTATTTACAAATAAATATTTTACAAATACATATGTTACAAAAGTAAATCTTAAAACTAAACCGCAGTGTTGACTACTCTCCTTCAGTTTATCTCTGTTTCTTCAATTAACTGAGCTGTGAGATCTACTACTGGATATTCCATCTCCGGTAATGTGTTGTCATCCTCTCCATACAGCATATCAAGCAGTCTGTTGTAAGTGTCCCGTTCACTAGGTTTCCAAAACAAGCTTTTAAAAAGTCTTATAAATCTTTCTTCAGAAAGCTTGATTTCGGAACAATGACATTCGGATGGAATTCTCCAAATTTGTTTGACAAATATACATTCAGTAAAATGTACTCCAAAACTTTTTTCAACTGTCCCTGTAAATTTCTTTTTAAATTTTAATTCCTCCACTTTTTCTGCAATTTGACTCATTTCTGAAAGTTTCTCCTCATCACTGGAACACCATACTGATCTTAACAATCTAATTTGAAACATAATTATTCTCAAGTCGGTGTTCATTGTAATGGTGTTTTCTGTGTGAGTCTTCAAATCAGAGTGACTAGGTGTAGGTGTACAACTCCTATATACCCTCAACTAGGTGTGTGGTGGGGGTGTGGTGGGGGAAGCAATTTATTCTTTTTCCTACTCCCTTCCATATCTTGGTCCCTTTCGTCTTTGTCTTCTGATAACATTTCTATATTTAGAATGTCTTCCATGTTCAAGTAGTTGGTGTTCATAACACCCAATTCAGCAGAGCGTCCGGAAGAACGATGAATGTAATCAAATACAGCTGAAGACAATCGTTTTAACTGTTCACCATGACGATTTACATACCATTCCAAGTATCTCTTTAAGGTTCTTAAGTTTACTGCTTCTCCGTCATAAGTCGGGTCTTGTACATGGCTAAGCTTTTTATCAAAAAACATCCAGTGTGTATCAAACATTTTAGGTGTATTCTTAGTTACGTAGTCTAGATTTACAGCATCTGAGGGTAAAGATGGAGGTGCAAGGTTTCTCAGCAATTTTCCCTCCAAATCGATGTCACCATCAGGATGAGTTCTTCTTAAAAAACGTTTTTTAACAAAGCTCATAGTTGCAGCATCTGAAGATAAAACAGGGTCATGCAAATCTCTGATAAATTTGTTTCCAACCGTGTAGTGCATGTCAGAAGTTCTTCCTAAACTATAATTCTGTACGTATTGCATATTAGCAGCATCGTTTGGTAGTTTTGGAAGAGAAACATTTGTAACGCACCTGTTTTGTGCATCATAACAATTTTTGGTTGTAGATAATAATAAACAGTTATTTTTCACAAATCCGATACTTGCAAACCAGATGTTTTCTTACCAACTTGATCGTACCGTCCGAACTTATCAACACTCATGGTGCTACTAACTGCATAGTAAATACAGCACCTTATTTATGAAACCCAAAAGTAGGCCAAGGTCACGAGGAGTGTTTTAAAAAAAACCTTCTTGCACAGAACAAATCATTCTGTGCAAGAAGGTTTTTTCTTATTTTATTTTATTTATTTATTTATTTATTTATTTTTTTTTTTCATCTTTATTTACAAATATATTTACAATAATTAAAGCTTAAAACTAAACTGGAGTGATGATGCTTCCATGTACTCTTGGATCTAAGAAGATGTCAGCATATGAAGAGAGAGTTCTGTAGAGTTGTGGCCACTAACTCCGTGTGACTCCAAGTAGAGCATCCCTGGTTGTATATTGCTCAGATTTTCGTTTTGTAAAAGATTAACAAAACGCTTTGGTAAGAAAACCTGAAATTTTGGCACATCACCAGAATTGTATGGTGCATCGCTTAAAGTAACCAGAATTGCATCTCCCACAGAGGTGTCCAGTTTTCTTATTTGATGTACGATGTAATGTTTCTGCTCCTTTAATTCTGAACAACGCTTTGTTGGTAGTACGGATGACTTGGAGTTTGCGTTGAACTGTTCAAGTAATGTTTGAATAGACTGCTGCGATGCCATCTTCAAACTGCTTCTTTGCTGTTGTACTATATGTCGTCTCCTCGGAGCTCTGAGTAATACTGATGCATTGTTTGTGAGGAGCTCTCATATTTATACGTTTCCTTATCCCCACCACCACTGCAGTTCTGACCTTGATTCAAAAAAGCAGCTAAACGGTAAGCTTTTTGCAATGCACAATTCGAAACACTGTGGAATTGATTTTGTACACTCAGACATACACCTTCATAATTGTCTTTGAAACTTCTATCTATAATGGTATCGTATACATTTCTTGTTGTATACATTTTAATCCAATTTCTCTTTTTACTACCAGTTGTATAAAACGTAGTAAATTTTGAGCAGAAATGATACATAATACTGTTAACGTCTTTATAACTTGTAAAACCCTCACCCCATGTAATGTAATGGTAGTTGTTCATTAACCATCTCTACATAGAAGACGTTTGATTATCCACTCACCTACTCAATACACACAAAACACTTGTTTGATCACACACCCATTCATCAAACAGAACTGTCGACACTCACTCCACCTTCCCAAAGCATAAGACTTTTGAAGGGCCACCTACCAAACATTCAAAAAAATCATGATAAACAAACTACACACTGTGCAGACATGACTAAATATTCCATCATACTACCATAAAACATTCCTATTGATATACCCCTATCTACCCAATATACGTACCACACACCGTACATACAATACCTATGTTTAGCCACTCACATACTAAACACACAAGACTCTTGATTGGCCATCCATTTACGTAAAACATACGTAGTACTTTTCATCAAACTACCGTTCTCTTTACGGTTTTCCACAAGATTACTTATATACAGTACTTAGAAAAAACCTTAGTCTTTATTTAACTGTTTTTATGGAAGCCCGTGACAAGATACTGGAGAGTATGACGGAGTACATCAGAGACGGAAGTGGTTGGCAACTAAACAATGTTGAACAGATAGACTTATGTATAGTAAAATACCAATCCCTTGTAGCAGCTTCTTACATACCCACCCCTAAAAGTTTGGCAGTTACTAAAGGAATAATTAATATTAAAAACACGGACAATAAATGTTTTCTTTGGTCTGTTTTGTGTGCACTACATGGACATGACGGGAGTAAACATTACAGAGTGCAGTACTACAAACATTTTGAGCAGGAAATCAACATGTCAGGCATTGAATACCCAGTTAAGATTACAGATTTAGATCTCTTTGAAGAAAATAATCCATCTCTGTCTATAAATGTTTTTGGGTACGAAGATGAGGAAATACATGTCATAAGAGCGACTACACTGAAAAATCGCAAGCACGTTAACTTGTTGATATTGAATGAAGAAGAGAACACACATTACTGCTTGATATCTGACCTTTCCAGGATTTTACCTTGAAAAATTGAACCCTGCTTTATCTGTAAATGTATTTGGTTTTGAAAAGATGAAATTTACCCACTAAGAATAACAAAAGAAAAATTTAGAGTTCATCACATCAACTTGTTACTGTTGACTACTGACACGACCACTCACTACTGCCTAATTACCAACTTATCCCGATTTTTAGCTCACTTGACTAAACATAATAAAGCATATTACTACTGTGACTACTGCCTACACAGATTTTGGACTAAAGACTTACTTACTAACCACTTACCTTTGTGTTCACCACACGGTGCACAAAAGACCAGACTTCCTACTGATGACGAAAAATACATGTCCTTTAAAAACTACACACTAACCCATAAAGTACCCTTCACTATTTACTGTGACTTCGAGTCCTTTGTCGTACCTATCCCTACTACAATTAACGACCCATCTACGTAACAAAAACCAGAGGGGACGTGATGGACAGTGTTGGTCGTGTGTGTTGTAGATGGGTCGTTAATTGTAGTAGGGATAGGTACGACAAAGGACTCGAAGTCACAGTAAATAGTGAAGGGTACTTTATGGGTTAGTGTGTAGTTTTTAAAGGACATGTATTTTTCGTCATCAGTAGGAAGTCTGGTCTTTTGTGCACCGTGTGGTGAACACAAAGGTAAGTGGTTAGTAAGTAAGTCTTTAGTCCAAAATCTGTGTAGGCAGTAGTCACAGTAGTAATATGCTTTATTATGTTTAGTCAAGTGAGCTAAAAGTCGGGATAAGTTGGTAATTAGGCAGTAGTGAGTGGTCGTGTCAGTAGTCAACAGTAACAAGTTGATGTGATGAACTCTAAATTTTTCTTTTGTTATTCTTAGTGGGTAAATTTCATCTTTTCAAAACCAAATACATTTACAGATAAAGCAGGGTTCAATTTTTCAAGGTAAAATCCTGGAAAGGTCAGATATCAAGCAGTAATGTGTGTTCTCTTCTTCATTCAATATCAACAAGTTAACGTGCTTGCGATTTTTCAGTGTAGTCGCTCTTATGACATGTATTTCCTCATCTTCGTACCCAAAAACATTTATAGACAGAGATGGATTATTTTCTTCAAAGAGATCTAAATCTGTAATCTTAACTGGGTATTCAATGCCTGACATGTTGATTTCCTGCTCAAAATGTTTGTAGTACTGCACTCTGTAATGTTTACTCCCGTCATGTCCATGTAGTGCACACAAAACAGACCAAAGAAAACATTTATTGTCCGTGTTTTTAATATTAATTATTCCTTTAGTAACTGCCAAACTTTTAGGGGTGGGTATGTAAGAAGCCGCTACAAGGGATTGGTATTATACTATACATAAGTCTATCTGTTCAACATTGTTTAGTTGCCAACCACTTCCGTCTCTGATGTACTCCGTCATACTCTCCAGTATCTTGTCACGGGCTTCCATAAAAACAGTTAAATAAAGACTAAGGTTTTTTCTAAGTACTGTATATAAGTAATCTTGTGGAAAACCGTAAAGAGAACGGTAGTTTGATGAAAAGTACTACGTATGTTTTACGTAAATGGATGGCCAATCAAGAGTCTTGTGTGTTTAGTATGTGAGTGGCTAAACATAGGTATTGTATGTACGGTGTGTGGTACGTATATTGGGTAGATAGGGGTATATCAATAGGAATGTTTTATGGTAGTATGATGGAATATTTAGTCATGTCTGCACAGTGTGTAGTTTGTTTATCATGATTTTTTTGAATGTTTGGTAGGTGGCCCTTCAAAAGTCTTATGCTTTGGGAAGGTGGAGTGAGTGTCGACAGTTCTGTTTGATGAATGGGTGTGTGATCAAACAAGTGTTTTGTGTGTATTGAGTAGGTGAGTGGATAATCAAACGTCTTCTATGTAGAGATGGTTAATGAACAACTACCATTACATTACATGGGGTGAGGGTTTTACAAGTTATAAAGACGTTAACAGTATTATGTATCATTTCTGCTCAAAATTTACTACGTTTTATACAACTGGTAGTAAAAAGAGAAATTGGATTAAAATGTATACAACAAGAAATGTATACGATACCATTATAGATAGAAGTTTCAAAGACAATTATGAAGGTGTATGTCTGAGTGTACAAAATCAATTCCACAGTGTTTCGAATTGTGCATTGCAAAAAGCTTACCGTTTAGCTGCTTTTTTGAATCAAGGTCAGAACTGCAGTGGGGGTGGGGATAAGGAAACGTATAAATATGAGAGCTCCTCACAAACAATGCATCAGTATTACTCAGAGCTCCGAGGAGACGACATATAGTACAACAGCAAAGAAGCAGTTTGAAGATGGCATCGCAGCAGTCTATTCAAACATTACTTGAACAGTTCAACGCAAACTCCAAGTCATCCGTACTACCAACAAAGCGTTGTTCAGAATTAAAGGAGCAGAAACATTACATCGTACATCAAATAAGAAAACTGGACACCTCTGTGGGAGATGCAATTCTGGTTACTTTAAGCGATGCACCATACAATTCTGGTGATGTGCCAAAATTTCAGGTTTTCTTACCAAAGCGTTTTGTTAATCTTTTACAAAACGAAAATCTGAGCAATATACAACCAGGGATGCTCTACTTGGAGTCACACGGAGTTAGTGGCCACAACTCTACAGAACTCTCTCTTCATATGCTGACATCTTCTTAGATCCAAGAGTACATGGAAGCATCATCACTCCAGTTTAGTTTTAAGCTTTAATTATTGTAAATATATTTGTAAATAAAGATGAAAAAAAAATAAATAAATAAATAAATAAATAAAATAAAATAAGAAAAAACCTTCTTGCACAGAATGATTTGTTCTGTGCAAGAAGGTTTTTTTTAAAACACTCCTCGTGACCTTGGCCTACTTTTGGGTTTCATAAATAAGGTGCTGTATTTACTATGCAGTTAGTAGCACCATGAGTGTTGATAAGTTCGGACGGTACGATCAAGTTGGTAAGAAAACATCTGGTTTGCAAGTATCGGATTTGTGAAAAATAACTGTTTATTATTATCTACAACCAAAAATTGTTATGATGCACAAAACAGGTGCGTTACAAATGTTTCTCTTCCAAAACTACCAAACGATGCTGCTAATATGCAATACGTACAGAATTATAGTTTAGGAAGAACTTCTGACATGCACTACACGGTTGGAAACAAATTTATCAGAGATTTGCATGACCCTGTTTTATCTTCAGATGCTGCAACTATGAGCTTTGTTAAAAAACGTTTTTTAAGAAGAACTCATCCTGATGGTGACATCGATTTGGAGGGAAAATTGCTGAGAAACCTTGCACCTCCATCTTTACCCTCAGATGCTGTAAATCTAGACTACGTAACTAAGAATACACCTAAAATGTTTGATACACACTGGATGTTTTTTGATAAAAAGCTTAGCCATGTACAAGACCCGACTTATGACGGAGAAGCAGTAAACTTAAGAACCTTAAAGAGATACTTGGAATGGTATGTAAATCGTCATGGTGAACAGTTAAAACGATTGTCTTCAGCTGTATTTGATTACATTCATCGTTCTTCCGGACGCTCTGCTGAATTGGGTGTTATGAACACCAACTACTTGAACATGGAAGACATTCTAAATATAGAAATGTTATCAGAAGACAAAGACGAAAGGGACCAAGATATGGAAGGGAGTAGGAAAAAGAATAAATTGCTTCCCCCACCACACCCCCACCACACACCTAGTTGAGGGTATATAGGAGTTGTACACCTACACCTAGTCACTCTGATTTGAAGACTCACACAGAAAACACCATTACAATGAACACCGACTTGAGAATAATTATGTTTCAAATTAGATTGTTAAGATCAGTATGGTGTTCCAGTGATGAGGAGAAACTTTCAGAAATGAGTCAAATTGCAGAAAAAGTGGAGGAATTAAAATTTAAAAAGAAATTTACAGGGACAGTTGAAAAAAGTTTTGGAGTACATTTTACTGAATGTATATTTGTCAAACAAATTTGGAGAATTCCATCCGAATGTCATTGTTCCGAAATCAAGCTTTCTGAAGAAAGATTTATAAGACTTTTTAAAAGCTTGTTTTGGAAACCTAGTGAACGGGACACTTACAACAGACTGCTTGATATGCTGTATGGAGAGGATGACAACACATTACCGGAGATGGAATATCCAGTAGTAGATCTCACAGCTCAGTTAATTGAAGAAACAGAGATAAACTGAAGGAGAGTAGTCAACACTGCGGTTTAGTTTTAAGATTTACTTTTGTAACATATGTATTTGTAAAATATTTATTTGTAAATAAAGTTGGAAAAAATAAAAAAAGAGAGAGAAAAAACTTCTTGCACAGAACAATTTCTGGAAATAGAAATTGTTCTGTGCAAGAAGTTTTTTTTTTTAAAACACTCCTCGTGACCTTGAAATCTGTGACGTAATACTAAAGTGCGGGAGCTGACGTCATCACCTATTATATCTGTTCCTTAATTTTTAAATAAAACGTGTATTGCGGGTTGTCTAGTGTGTTAAGTAGGGATTTGAGGATACCTAATGATTGGGTATTTTTAACGGAAGTATAGGTAGGTAACGATGTTTTCAAAGTTGGTTTCAAAGTTATTTGGAAGAAAGGACACAATGTGTCAAAATAGACTCTGTTTTAAGTGACATAGGCACAATAAAACAAGGTGTACCCCAAGGGTCAGTGCTAGGCTCAATACTATTCATCATTTATATAAATGATTTTTGTAATGGAAGGTTTCATGGACAAGTAACTTCTTTTGCAGACGACACCGCTCTCTGTTATTCGCACTCAAATTGGAATAATATACAATCAAACATTAAAAATGATTTAGAAGCAATACAATGGTGGTTTTCCACCAATCATATGCTGTTAAATGCAGAGAAAACTAAATATATCAATTTTAGTCTCAGGAAGGATGTTCACTTTGACAAACAAATTTATTATAAATGTTCTGAATGTCTTGGAGCCCAAACCACATGTTTGACAAATAAGTGTGCTGTCGTGAACAGAACCACAAATATTAAGTATTTAGGAACTCATCTTGATAGTGAGGTTAGTTGGAAAATCCACATAATTAATTTGAAAAACAAAATTAACAATGTTCTACGGTACTTTTATTTCCTTAGAAATTTATGTAATATAAGAGTCTTGCGCATGTTATACTTTTCATTGATACAAAGCAGAATAGAATACGGAATAACTTTTTGGGGTAGTACTTATGACACCAACTTAAACATAATATATTATCAACAGAAACATGCAATTAGATTAATTTTAAATAAAAGTAAATTTTCTCGTTCCCGTCCTCTTTTTGTAGAATTGAAAATTCTGCCAGTAAAATATATTTTTCTGTACAAAGTTTTAAAAATTGTTTACTGTAAAAGTGGCAACATACCACAAAATTCAGTAGAGTATAAGCAAAAATTAAGAACAAAAAATCAATTTCCAGTACCAAAACCTAATAACACCTTTTATACTAAAACCATAAATTTCATAGCACCTAGAATATTTAATAGATTACCTAATAAATTTAAGCAATTACACAACATTAGAATATTTTTGAAAAAGCTAAAAGATTGGCTGTTTACATTGGAGGACCCAAATTTTCTAATTGACATTCCAACGTAGTGCACATGTGTTTCCTTCTTTTTGTTCTTCTTTTGTTTTTGTTTTTTCTTATTAAGCTCTTTTCTTGAATGAGCCATCAATTGTTATTTTACTTAGTTTATTCGTTATTATAAATTCATTGTTCTGTAGACTAATGTTTACAGTGGAAGCACCAATTTTAGTCAACAATCATTCTAATTCAATAATTTATAATATGAACTAAAAATCTATTAATGTGGCCGAAAAAATGTAAAGTTAGTAGTAATTTACATTCACTATCTGAACGCTTCTTAAAAAGACATTTATTTTAAGAAATAGGAACCTCCAGATGGGCAAAAAATGCCTTGGAGGCCCTAAATTTTCTCCTTTTGCTTATACAAAACACACACTTTAAAATGCAATGTAGCCTTTAATTCTAATAATCTTGGATACACCATCATTCGTTTGTTTGGATACGGCTGATCAAGGTAGAATCTTGTATACATATTTGTTTATATTATGTAGATATAGTTTGTATGTATGTAGATTATTATGTAGATATAGATATAGATAGATATAGATAGATAAAAATTATGTAGATATAGATATTGTTTTTCTTTTATATATTTAGTGTTACGTTGACATCAGTCTTGGCAAGTACAGTGTTCGAACTTGGACAGTTCTTCTTTTTAGTTATTTTTGTATACTTGGTGAATTTTGTTAAATAATGAATGTTATTTTGTAGCAAATTGAGAAAATAAATTCATTTATTATTTATTATTTATTATTATGTATGTTAAAGGAAGCCGTAGATGAGTACATGAAGGTAAGAGCGCATGTTAACAGTGTATTTATTAAACATTCAGAACAATTAAATTCAAAATTAATTTACATAGGTAGGCTAACAGTACGTGTGAGAAAGATTACGTGTGAGGGAGGCAACCAATCAGAGCGTAGCATTTGGGTGTGCGCCAGACCGGTAGCCGACGGGTGAAGAGCGTACGAAGGTAGCCGACAGTCGCCTGAAGTACATGTATAAAAGACCACCATCTTTTTACATTTTATATAGTATAACGGAGGAAAGGTTAGGTTAGGAGTGTATTTTATATAGTATAAGAAGGGAAAGGCTGTCATCTTTGATCTAGTCACGTAACCGCTCTCGACCAAACAGAGGGCAGAAAAGTGAGGATGATTCGCCCATATATATTATCTACTAACAGGAAAACAGAAAAACAGAAAAACATGAAAACAGAAAAACAGAAAAACAGAAAAACAGGAAAACAGGAAAACAGAAAAACAGAAAAACAGAAAAACAGAAAAACAGAAAAACAGAAAAACAGAAAAACAGAAAAACAGAAAAACAGAAAAACAGGAAAACATAAAAACATAAAAACAGGAAATAACCAGACGGGATTCCGTAAGAAGATGGATGAGAGCACAAGAGTACAGGAGGTAGTAAATAGAAGAAGAAGGTTGGCTTTAGCGACAGAAACGCATTCACTTTCCGCAGCGGGGAAAGGAATGTGCTTCAAAGTCTGTCCCATAGAGTATAGATTTACTATAGAGTGTAAGAGAAAATAATGCATTTTATATAGTATAACTCTTTTGTTAGTTCCTTAGTATGATTGATCCATGTTTTTAACCCGGGTTTTATTAACCCACGTTTATTTAACCCAGATTTCATTAACCCACGTTGTGTTAACCCAACCCACGTTGATTTAACCCGGGCTTTAATAACCCACGTTTTGCTAACCCGGGTTAGTCCAACCCAGACTGTAAATAGAGTGCATTTTGGCTAAGAGTACATTTTTTATAGTATAACGAGGCTAATAGTGTATTTTATATAGTATAACAAGGGAATGAAGGTTCCCGACAATCTCCGGAAACCCCCGAGGGTATTCTCCGAAACAATCAATAACGCCTGGATCCGGCAGGTGGCTTCCCCACTCTCCGAAACAATCAATAACGTTTGGATCCGGCAGGTGGCCGCCACCATCAAAATCAATCAAAATCAAATCAAAGTCAATCAAAATCAAATCAAAGTCAAATCAAAGCCCAATCAAAATCAAATCAAAGTCAATCAAATTCAAATCAATGTCAATCAAAATCAAATCAAAGCCCACTAAATATCGATTAAGGTCAATCAAAATCAAATCAAAGCCCACTAAAAATCAATCAAAATCAATCAAAATCAAATCAAAGCTCATTAAAAATCAATCAAAATCAATCAAAGTCAAATCAAAATCAATCACAGTCAATCAAAATCAAATCAAAGCTCATTAAAAATCAATCAAAATCAAATCAAAATCAATCACAGTCAATCAAAATATCGATTAAGGTCACGTGACCTTCCCCCACCCCCCGTCGTATTTCGGACGAAAAGTCGTACTTGGGACGTCTTGAACTTCCCACTTACCCTCTACTTACTATAAACAGTTTTCTTTAGTTTAAATGTTTCTGTAGTTTTTATAAAGTTTTGTTATTTGTAGAATTATTGACCGTTTTATCGCAATTTTTAATGAATCAATGAATTTAAAACAATATTTGTGAGTCAGGAGAGAAATTTGGTTATTATTGTCCATTACATGATATGCTTTCTAAAACAAAAAATTGCAGTTTTCGGTATAAATTATTGAAATGTTTTCGGGTTTATCTTTGCTCTTTGTATATATGTTGTTATTATTGTGAGATAGTTAACTTATGAGATAACTAAACGTATTAAAGTACTTATTGTTGTTCGAATATAATTTACTTACCAAAATGTTAACAAATACTTTATTGATTCATTAAACATGTTACGATTTTATCTGATATATAACTCAAAACGATGTAGACACTCATCAAAAAACCTCTACAACCTCTGAACATATTTTGCTGAAATTTGGAGGGAAGTCGGCTTTTGTATCATAGAGACACAGTAAGAAAGTATTTATAGAAAATTCCATTCCTAACGAGAGTAAACAACCCCTGAACGTTTAAAATTTTCCTAAAGAGTAAAACTGGCCCTAATGCAACTCAATAATTTATTTCAAACAGCTAATACAAAGAACATATACATCACATAAAATATTGGCTAATTTGTTTTTCAATTCGAAATGTTTTAGGTCATTTCTACTAACTCTGACGAAGTTGCACTATTTTTCATCCCCCTAAACTACAGTGGTTTCTAGACTAAACTACTTTGTTCTCTAGGAGAACGGCAGCAGGCTGAGCTTTTATATAGATTTTATTGTTTAGAAAGAACCACGAAGGGAAGGGTAAGGCAAGTGTAAAGGACCACCCTGTAGTGAAGTAAGGGTTGTCGGCTATTAAAAATATACTCCTCACAAGTGTTATAATCTAATAAATAGGCTATATATCATATTTTCTATCAAACCCTGTTATTCCTGGTTAACTTTCTAACATAGGTTATTTGTTTGTTTTTTTTAACTGGTAGAACATGTTTGGTAGTTAAAAGGGTGAACAATTTATCAAATCATTCAACAAGAATTCATAATTGTAACATATTTCCAACTTAAATTTATTCTTCTTACCCACTATAAGGATCCACTTCCATCCTCTTTATCGTACCGTCACCTAAAACCTTTCCAACCGAAGCAGGGTTTCTGCCGTTCAGGTCGACGACGTCGATGGTTTTTGTTGATCTGTCTTCAGAACAGTTGGCCCAGAATATTCTATCAAAGACCCAGTCCACAGCAAAACCTTCACACGTCCCCATCTTCAATAACTCTACAGGTGGTTTTGAAGGTTCATCTCGGAAGAACAGTCTGGTTCTAAAAATTATTAGTTATCAATATGAATCATTGTTGTGAAAGCAAAATAGTATAGAAACTGTACAGATATGTATTTCGAAAAAAATGCTTTCGAACGGAAATAAACAAATAAGTAAATGGTTTTTATCTAAAAATAAATTAACCTCTCAGAATTCAATTTTACTGAAGTTCTCAGTATGTTTAGGCCACATACGGTTAATAGAACTTGATTACCACAGCAATTTTTTAAAATTTGTTTCTGTAAAATACAACATTTATCCTTTTGTCTTTACTTCTGCATATGGCTGCAAAAGTGTCATATTAAACGTCTGACGAGTATCTCTGTCGGTATCTTGATTTATATTTTTATATATTATATTTTTTAACTTTGCTCGCCATTTTAGATAGGCCTACAGGGCAGTGCTCGAACGTTTTTGAACGAGTTAAGTACGAAACGTTGGCTCAGTTTGGAATTCGAACTTTGGACATTGCACTACACAGTCCGAAGCCTTAAGTGGCCCATACACTATACCTGCAATGCATGTCGTGCTTTGCATCTTTTATTTTTAAGCACCGTGCTGAGCATGGCACGCCGTGTGCCACACACTGTAGATGCAGTTCGCTCTGTGTCGTGCCAGAAGTCTTTGTTCAACTGCAATATTTTGATTCTAACACGATCAGCCATGTTTTTGATGTCGAAAAATACAGCTTTAGCCACATTGTTGACTGGTGCGGTACATTATATAGCAAGGTGAAACTAAAGATTAGGCAAATATGGACTAAAAATTAGTTGAAGAAGATAGAAAAGTATTCTGACACAAGACTCCAGAAATTGGGAGAGAAAAAGGCTGAAGTATGAATCATTGTAAAAAGTACATCCAAGAATATTGCTGTATCGTGTGAAATTTAATTTCAAAATGTTTATGCACTTCAGCACGTAGAACTAGCCTGCGCGCACACACACACTAGCAAGTTGGAACGGTGCTGGATGGCTTGGCGCGCTGAATATCAAACCATATCTGATTGCTGTCGTGCCACGCAAAGCACGCCGTGCATTGCACGTTGTTCTCCACACACTAGCATGTTCTGTTAGTATTTGGCACAGCGTGTTTGCACGACGTGCAATGCACAGTGTGTGGGCTGCTTAAGGCTTCGGACTGTGCAGTGCCTTTTCCAAAGTTCGAATCCAAACTGAGCTAACTTCAAAGTGAGGTTCGTACTTCACTCGTTCAAAAAGGTTCGTGCACAGGCCTGTTGGCCCATCTAAAATGGTGATCAAAGTTAAAATATATAAAAAATATACTGGTAGATCATTTAGAAATTTAAATATATATGGAGGTTTAACATTTCTGAAAGACTCATACATGATGATAGAAAGTCTTATAAGTGAAATCTATATAGTTTTAGTTTGCAATTATATTTTAGTTAAAATATTAATAATATGTTAGAATTTGATAGAATTGAAGGATTTATTAAAAAGAATACATGAACATTTATAGACATTTTTAAAGAGTAATACTGTAAAAAGTGTATGCATTGAATGTGTCTGTAAATGTGGAATATTTCAGTAAATATGTGTCAAGAGATAGTTCAGTTTATTTGATTATGAAGAAATGCTTATTTACTTAGTCCATGATTATGTCCCGATCTAGACATTATATATGGCCTCCTTTTTTAATCTTCTCATTAGAACAATACTCTTTACATTTCCGAAATAATATTGTAGGGTTCAGTAATGTATTATCAGCAAATTACTTGTTGATAAAAAAATACGTGAACCAGGAAGAAGGGGACGTTCAAAACATAAAATAAAATACTGTATTATAATTTATTGAGAATGAGATTGATTTTCGTGAAGTATTCTAAAACAAATAAGAACACATGTAGTGATTCACACAGTACTGTTGAATTGTAATCAATATCATCTGTTTTTACTTGGTGTTTGTGTCCCATGTGAACTGTTTACACTAAATATTATTCTACTGAGTTTTTGAAGAAAAAAAGTAATTAATTTGATTAAACATTTAACAATATGCTCTGACAGAAATGTGAAATAATCGGAATACAAAATATTTTATGTTCTCCTACAAAATTCATACTTAAGTAAATAGTACAATTAAAATAAGATAACAACCTATATTTATACAAAATAAAATTAAATTGAATCATAATTTAAGTACTGAAATTGTCAATTTACTGTTGCTTTTAAGTTCCGATTTCAAGTTAAACCCTTTCACTCTCTGAACTGTCAAGCCAATGGATTTGCACCATTGTTGTAAAGTCAGATGACGAGAAAATCAAAAATGACAAGATAGATGAGTTGTTGTTGTTGTACCTGTAAAGCGTACCTGTATGAGAAGAAGCGTACCTGTATGAGAAGAAGCGTACCTGTAAAGCGTTTTCCTCGAGGACATAAACATGAGGTTCTTGTTGTAGTGGAAGTCCACGCCGTATGCCCATTCATTGGGGGGTGTATCCATTAATTGTTGATTATTATCCATGTCTGTGGAATTGTACAGGCGAACTGAATCGGAATGCCCCACTAACAAGTTCACAGAATCTGTGGTATTACCATGAGCATCTATCGAAGAAAAAAAACTGTTAATTTTACATTGGAATGTTTAAATATCATAAATCTATAATTAGGAAAGTTTTAGTTAATCGCACAATATATATTCTACAACTATTTGAACAATCTTTATCAGACAGTTCAACTGGTTAATACTAATGACATGTCATATGATATACTTCCATTACTCTCCAGAGACTTTACATGTGATGGTTTAACTTCTCTTTTTTTAATTTGATATTTTTTAACTTCCCTCTCCCGACTGTTCAGTTGAGGATTTATAACCTTAGACATTGCACTCCACAGTTCACAGCCTTATCCACTAAGTCACCACGCTGGACTGTTCTTACATAAAAAAAATATCCTATACAAGCTACTTTGATACTATCCGACAAAACAACAGTTTTACCAAACATCTGACGATATTTACTGTTCTGTTAGTAGACGATGGCTACTGTTCTAACCCCCTTTTACCTAAATAACCTACATCAATTATGCACCCTTATACTAGTTTGATCTCTTAACCTTCCTTGAGTTTGTGAGTAGACATGACCACTGTACGTGTATGGGTGGGTGGGTGCGTCATCACCACTGTACGTGTATGGGTGAGTGGGTGCACCATCACCATTTTACGTGTATGGGTGGGTGGGTGCGTCATCACCAATGTACTTGTATAGGTGGGTGGGTACGTCATCACCACTGTACTTGTATGGGTGGGTGGGTGCGTCATCACCACTGAACGTGTATGAGTGGGTGGGTACGTCATCACCACTGTACGTGTATGGGTGGGTGAGTGCACCATCTGTACGTGTATGGGTGGGTGTGTACGTCATCACCACTGTACATGTATGGGTGGGTGGGTACGTCATCACCCATACGGAGTGGGTCTAAGCCAGCACACATCCCACAAACACCCCATTTGATTGCCATCCTTACTCCAAATACCAATGAATTAGCTAGCCCTACACATTAAAGTATCAAGAGAAAATAATTTACAGTACGTTTTAAAAATTTACAGTAGTTTTACATTATTACAACAGTACGTTTTGAAAAAGAAGTTTTTCAAAAATGTATGGCCCTGATGGTTTTTTAATAGGGGTCTAATATATTTATATATTTCTTAAACCTAACCGAGTATTTAAAATATGAAGATGGATATGGTACGTAAAATTGAACTCGAAAACTAAGTTTGCTACCTTACTGTTGTTTCTCATTTTAGGGGTCTTCAGTTGGTGGCCTAATATTGCCTTATCAAATGACATATAGACGTCTTTTACTCTCTAAATGAAGTTCTGAAAGATGCAAATATTGATAACTGCTACAAATATCGTGACTATAATTATTTTAGATCAAGTAACGGAATTTAATCTGTTTTCTATTGGTCTTACATATAAATTTACGTTCAATTCTAAACTATTTTGATGATTTACAATCTTATTTGAGTAATTTCACTTTCAATTTACTGAAATAGAAATTCATTTAACGCTCACTAATTTGTTTGAATAGCTAGGTTATAACGGGGTTTTTAACTGTAAAATCACAAAGGGAATTGCAGCATATTTTGCATACCTGCAATGCCAAACGTGTAATATTAGTCTACTGTGAAAATTCAAAGGATAAAAAGATCTTAAATTGAATTTTTTTATTCAAAAGATCACTTTATATATATTGTACCATGAGACAAAAATATTTGTTTACTATTTTGAAAAATGGTGGCTGTTTTAAAAATCGCTAAATACATATTGAGGAGAAAGTAAGGGAAGAAACCCTTTTACAATTTGTTGGATCTTAACAGATTTATAAGAACCCAATGGTGGCACACTTACAAAATCACCCTGCACGTATTTATTCCAAAACCGGCATAAATATAATGTTATGAAAAG
>JAQJVL010008218.1:0-20648 GCA_035578905.1 Stictocephala bisonia
TTGTTTGTAATATATTTGTGCATTTTGTGCTTATATTGTAATAAATTTGTGTTGTGTGACGTTTACTTGTATTGTAAAACATAGTTTACAGAGTCTAATTTTTTGTTTGTTTTTGTTTTATGCAGGTAAAAGAAGATGGTTCACTTAACACAGAAAATATCGTCAATCATCTGGAGAAGCTGGAACTGGAGACTTGGCAGAGATTGCTAATGAACGAGGCCGTTGCAAAGTGTGCTCCTTTGGCTAACAGTAAGATTATTAAATGTTGCCAATTGTAAGGAGCAAAGTACTAGCATAATAATTGAACTGTGCTGCCTGAACTCTATTAGTTATACATTGGGGTTTGAAGTAAATGTGATCAGACATGCAAATTGTGAACTGTAAATCTACAATTAATAGTCGTTCAAGTTACTATTTTAATCAGGTATTGTGTCTAGTCAAGTAAGAAGGGGAAATTTTCAGTTTTAGTACACTTTACATTTCAATGTTAAATAGGTTAATAAATCTTCAAAACTTTGAGCCATACAGATTGATCCAACTTAAGGCACATATACATCATTATCTTCATGATTGACATAACACATGTAAGGACCGGACATGGAAGGACCTTAGGAATCATGTCTGTGTAGGTTTGCTGAGAGCTTAAAAATAATCAATCCATTACACTTATCATTTATTATTAACTTATTAACTACACTAACATACTGTAGATAGATAGATTTTCTATATGTTGACCTGCTGTTCATTAGTCTTTTGACAAAAAAAGTTGCCATACAGAAAATTTATCTTTGGTTTGCCCCTACAAACAAAATCATTTGACCATTGTTCCCTGCTTAAAATAAATAAATTTTTACTGACACTTCATTATTTACAACATCATTAACAATTTTCTTGAATGAATGATAAAATTAATTCTGGAGGTACAGAACTAGATATACGTATGAATTAGAACTTGGACATTTAGAAGATCGACAGTACACCTTTTCCTCCACGTAAGCTGGGTCCTTGCCCAAAGCTGGGTAAGGAAACCCCTATTTAGCATTGATTAACTTTCTATCAGTTGGAACTGAACACATAATAATTCAAATATGTAGACATATATTTATATATATTGATATCAAATATATATATAGTATTTTCTTCACTAGATAATGAACATGAATGGTGAAATTTCAGGTACGAGTGTGACTACACCCAGCACCGGCGATATCAAATGCAACCCAATCATGTTGAGCTTGCAACACTGCGTCTTCCTGGAAGTAGAAAAGGTATAAATTTTGTTTGATAAGTAAAAAGTATTCAACATTCTATAGACAAATATTACAATTCTCATATCTAACAGGATAAATCTCAATAGGCATCATAGTGGTTTCAACAGATTTGTATTAAATGATGCTAAAATTAAACATACAGTGTTTACCAGGAGACTTGTATATCTCAACATCTACAGGAATATTGAATTAGTGAGAAGTTTTGGAGATGTGATCATTGTATATAGTCATCTTACTTGGCCAAGAGTTATACATCTCCTAAAATGTATGACTGATTTTGTAAATACTTAATGTGTCAGACCTACATATTTTGTCATCTTTAAATTGCTGCTCAGCAGGTTTAATCCTGTGATAGAGCTACAGTAAAATTTCAGAGCTGTTCATTTTACAAAAGAAGGTCATTATAATTATGATTAATTTATTCCCGTAGCTTACTGCAATCCTATGCTTGTTCAAATGAAGATAGAAACTGTTTTAAATTTGTGTTTCTTTGATGTTATTGTGTATGCTATGAAATATTCAGATCTTTGATTTCTAAATTACAAACAGTGATGGACATGACTGTTGGCACTGGTGGTGCAGTGCTGTGGCCCAGCTACTTGGGGATAAATTGTTGTGGAGATTGTAGGCGATAGATTTTATGCTTGGTCCTCTAAATACCAACGTAGCATGCGCTCAGTGGTTGCGATCGGCTTGGACAATACAAAGAAATCTGAGGTGCCCAATCGATATGGGTGGTAGTCAGTGTTCGGATATTCTGTAGGGAAGAGAACCAAGTTTCAGACTTATCAATTAGTTGATAATCAGACCAATAGGTTCCTTAGTTGCCCTGGCTATTGGGCTATTACTAAATTGCCCTTTCTGAGCATTAATCAAACTCAGTTAGTAACCCAGACAATACAGTTCATTCACACTTATCCTACACTCAAATAATAATTCATATTGGCCTTAAAATATGCATCAAGTTATGTTGGCGTCTTATATCTGAGAATAATCTGTGATATTGGAAATAAAAATACAGTAATACTGTATATATCCATCAGTGGCATAATTACAGAGGAGCAGTTTGCTCACCTGCCCAACCAGGAGAGTTGTCACTTAAATGTTGATTTTTTTTTGGTGAACGAAGTACTAAAACACATTTTGGAAATATTTACAAATCCAGGATTTTTATTATAAGAGGAAACATATTGAACTATGATCATATTGTATACTCTTAATAACCAAATGTTTAAGTGAAATGAAATAAATTATGACCCCCTGGCCCTACTGCCCTTCCATGTATATTGGGCCTTAGCACAGGTAACTAAACTAGGGACTCAGCTACGATAAGAACAACAAGTGATGAGCAATAAACAACTGATGTCGTGAGTGACATCCCTCTTGTTTCTAGACGTGTAAGATGCAATTTATATGGAGATAGTGGTTGTAATAGAAGCTATAAGCGACTTTTATAATTATCCTATTAAAACCGCACAATCCCACCAGTATTTTTAATGGGCCAAAGTCACTAACATGTCTCTACTCAATTTAAAGAGATAGTTGTAGTATTCAAAAAGTAATAGTTTGATGGAATGTTGACTTTTATCAATAGCACTCTCTTAAATTGTTGTGGTCAACTATATATTCCTTACCAACAACTACCATATTCTTACCAATTCTTGTGGCATTTGCTATTGTGGTGATAAATATTTGTTTGTTTGACTTTATTAATTTGTTTATGAGTAAATAAGTTAAGATTGATTTAACCCATCACTCATCAGGTCTAAGACAATTTAGTCAGACCAGTATTAGCTTTTATTTCTAATGTATGTTTCTTCTTTACAGAATTGTCCTCAAGACCACAAAAAAACAGGTAAGATGTTGATCAAGAATTTTAAAATTACATATATATTACCACATATATATATCATTACCACAGTATGTGTGTGGGTGGGCCCATTCAGCTAACATATACAAAGCTAAGGCTTCGGACTGCGGAGGGCAATGTCCAAGGTTTGAATCCCCACTGAGCCAACGGTCGGTATTTCACTCGTTGAATTAAGTTCACGCACAGGTCTGCAGGCCCATGTGAACTGGCGAGTGAATTAAAACTCCTTAATTATAATAATTATAATAATTAATTTTTACTTTGTTAAGTCGGTTGTATCCATACAAACACTAGCCGCCTGCCCGTGCTTTGTTACGGGGTGGTTCTCTACTCTTGCTTAACTTTCCACTCGTGGTTTCCTCTAATCTGACACAATATAACAACTCACCACTTCATGAATAAAAGTTCGGCATGCGGCATCACCATATAACAATATTTTAATAACAACATAGCACAGTGTTAGTTTTTGCAATACACATAAATTTTGCATTTAGTTCCAATTTCTAATCTTCTTTAATTATAATGATCAGACTCTAAGGGGAAAAGTCTTAAAGAAGTATATATTTCATAGAATTTGGCCATGACATATGACCACGCTATTTATATATTCAAATTAATTTTTAATTTTCTTAATTAAATCAGGCTGTTCTCCTAAATAAATGTAAATAACTAATTTTTGTAGTCTAGAAACCACAGTTAGTCTACTTTTGAATGGTGAAAAGTAGCACCATCGTGTCACAATTAATGGAAATGAACATAACATATCACAATTAAAACCATTTGAATGGCTATAAAAGTAAACTATGGCTTTATTGCAAATCTATACCATAATGAGATCCCCAGGTCAAATTTTAGCTCCATAGACTTTGCCAATCCTTACATAAGTGCTTATACAGTGAAGAGTAAGTTATAAAGTCATGTCCTATGAGTAGGCTAAGGGTGAAATCAAATCAATTTTGAAATTTTCTGATTGAAATCATTATGTTCTCCAGCATAAGAAAGTTTTAGATTCTAGATAAATGTGTTCTTTTAGAGGGCACAAAGTAGAGTGATTGTATCTTAATCAGAGGAATATGGAGTATCGTGCCATTTTTAGCTGTGTCCTAAAAGCAGGTCATGGCTCATTCAAATCAGTTTTGTAAGTTCCCCTATTGAATTCAATTTGATTTCCTACATAACAAATTTTAATACATACATAGATACTAAGAGTGTATGTATTCAGATCCAGTCCCTGTTCCAGTCATTCCTGGGTCTGGGAATTCACCAAGTATCCCCAGCCGCATCTCAGCACCTCCTCCCACAGAACTCCTCTCCACATCAGCTTTCACCCCATCCAGCCATTCTCTTTTCGGTCTCCTTCTGGGCCTCCAGCTTACCACTTTCATCTCCACCATTCTCCTAGGTATTCTCTCTGGCCCCATCCTGTTCACATGACCAAAACATCTCTGCTTTATTATTAATTAAATAAAATTAATAAACAGATTTTATTAATTTAGAAAAATATGTAAGCCTACTTTTAGAGAGCGCAAAGTAGTGTAATTTTTACTGAATCAGTGGTTTCTTGCCATTTTTTACGTTCATTACGATATGAGGATTGCTTTAATTCTACAAATTTTTTTTTCAAAATTATATTTCTTTTATACAATGTAAGTTTTTTCCGAGAAAATTTTGCCTTCAGAGTGTGTAAAATGTTGAGTTACTCATACTAATTAAAAATCTAGCTCTAGTTTTGTCACCATAGACTTAGTAAAAATTCACTATTTTTGACGTTTAAAAATGTCCACACAAAACGGCTGCAGTTTTGGAACTACCAAGAATTTTAGAAAATCCCTTCTTAATGTGTCCTTACATTATAAGACCAATCATTCTACAAAATTTCAGACTTTGAGGTTTTGTAGTTTTTGAGGGATAATAATCAGCGAGCAGGTCAGTGGTATTTGGATTTTGTATATCTACAGAATAGATTTAGATACAAATTTTAAGGTGACTTATGTACATAAACTCAGATTGTCTTTATTTTATCTGAAATAAAGTAACTTATTACTTGCAAGGTTTACTGAGACACTTGGCCAGACGATGAGCAGTAGACTAATTTGAGTAGGAGGAGCCGCTGAGTCAGTGTGTGCCATATGGTAAATAAAAATAGAAAATAAAATCATCTGAAATTTAAATTGTTGTTTACAACCTGTTTTAACCTTGTTATTTTTTATAGATTAATAATAAATAATTATGACAATTATTACTAAGCTCTCTCTCTCTACTCACCTGAAAAAAATGCCAGTGGTATTGAAATTTTGTGGGATTAAGTGTTTATTTTGTGAATGTTACTACTACTCTGGTGTTAGTGAACTTGTCTTCTAAGGTTAGTTTGCTGATGCCCTATCTCTCCAATACACTAATTAATTAATAAAAGACGCGTTTAAATTTTTTATTTATTTGTTTATAGATCTATTCATTATATCATAATTTGATTTATTAATTTAGAAGTAAATTAATGTGTCTATTTCCAATGCAGACTTTGCAAAGACAGCATAATATGTTGTTTTTATTTTAGCAATAAGAGGTTTTAGTTCAAATAAAAAATGAAAACGACATTTCTGATTGGCCGTTATAATACATGTAAAACAAATAACAAAGGAGGCGAAAATAGATTCATCTCTACACAGAAAGCCCCTGCAAGCACAGCTTGACCAACAACAGTCTGCATCACTGTAACTAAGAGATCATTCACAGTGGTAGGACTGGGACTGCCCTCCCCTCCACTTCTAGTATTACTCCACTCAAGTGCAGGCCAAGTGCCTCAGTAAGCCTCGCAAGTTATACTTACTGCTGTTTTCATAAATAATAATCTAAAATAAAGTAAATAAAATGAAAGTAGTTTTCATAAATGAACAATCATCTGGTTAGAGTGTACCGGGTCTTGGACCGGTACAGTTTCGTTTTTTTTTCGTCATTGTCTGCCAGGCTGCCTGAGATTCGTTTTTGCCCTGCGTTTTGCGTACTTTGGTAGCCGTTGGCCCAGTTCCGTTTCGTTCCGGGTTCCAGCAGCTTCGGTCAGGTTGGCCTGGCTGTTCAGTTGTCTTGTGCTGCCTGCAGAATTACGTTATGACCAGCTAGACACACTAAAACTCCAGGGTCCTTGAGTGGGACTTTCAGCCCTCAGCCCGCCGTCCGGGGGAACTTCGATATTCTCCACTGCTAGCCTGGCCTGAGGACCATGTTGGAGCCTGGAGTTGCCCGCTACCCGCCCTACATCTTTGGGGGTAGAAGTCTTCAGTCCTCAGGTCAGTTCTTTCCATCTTTTCCCGGCGGCTGAGCTGGGGGTGATTTATAAGAAAACAAAAAAAATATATAAAAACAAAAAGAAGAAAAAAAGTTTGCGGAACTTTTGGTGTGGCCTAGGCCTAAAACTAAAAACCTGGACAGTGCATTATGAAACAGCCATGGGGACTTAATTTTTTTTTATTAACGAGGGAAAGGCTTTTAAAATACCCAAGATTTTTTTGATGTTAATATTTATTTTATTTATATTTATTGTTATTTATTTTTAATTAGTTTATATTCCTTGTTATTAATTAATTAGTTTTATTTGTTGTTATATCTTTTTAGATTTTATAGTTGTTAGGTCCCTATGGTTAAGTCCTGTTATTATTGATTTATATGCTTAGGCCTAGTTATTGTTATTTATTTTTTTTGTTAAGTGTATTAGGGGGGGGTTTTGAAGTGAATTTTTACTCGAACGGTACCGTGTTATATTTTCTTTTAAATTATTTCATTTTTAAACTTTCACCAAAAGGGGATTATTGTTCTTTTGCTTAACTTTTAATTCGGAGCTGCCCAGGGATTCCGGCTTACTCCCTGGCCCGGTGGAATCAAGGGATTCGGGCTAAATTGCCGGTTTAAATGTTGTGATCCAAAAGTTTTCTAAATTTTCACTTTTATTTGGGGCTTAATATTTTCTTACGTTTTGGGGTGTCTCAGGCTAAACTGCAGATAGGCCATACAGTTGATTAATTGTTAAATTTTGGGTATTTGTAGAGTTTGTGGTATTTATAGCGTTTGTTATTATTGTGTAGTTTCTTGGTAATTTTAGTGTGTTGTTATTTATTTAATTGCAAATTATATTGTGGCCTTCTGCCGTTTTTGTTTTATTGTTTTTTTACTTGGTAATAAAAAGTAGTTTTGCTCAGCTGCCGAGTTTTATTTTTGGACCCTCCAACTGCCACCCGTGATCCCATCGCTCGACTTGTTTTGAGCCATCCCCCGGTTGGCACGCTTACCAGCTTTGGTGGGGGGGATGGGTCTCAATTGGTAGCAGAGCGTGGTTGCCTTAAAAAAAAAAAAAAAAAAAAAAAAAAAAAAAAAATTTAATTCTCTCTTGGTTGTTGGCGGTGGGTGTTTGCCAGTTAGTAGGCCATGGTTGGCCGACCTGCCGTCAAGGTGTCTTGGTAATACGTAAAAAAAAAAAAAAAAAAAAAAAAAAAAAAAAAAAAAAAAAAACAAATAAATAATTATTTAAAAAGAAAAACAATTAAAAACCAAATAAATCATTTAACTTTGTATTAAAAAAAAAAAAAAAAAAAAAAAAAAAAAAAAAACTTAGGCAATCCGCTTGGTTACTTTGTTGAATGGGTTTCATGAGTGGATTGGAGGGGTCGGCAGTGGCTCGGTAGGCTGAGGGTTGTGTTCGTCTTGGACCCTGGAGTTGTCGTTTTTTGTGTACTGTTGAGAATTTTGTTTTGCGAGATGGCCTATCTGCAGAATGTTGCGCTCCTGGTCAAGGAGGAGTTGATTTTCGAATTGAGGTCGCGGGGTGTGACTCCGGAAGGGGATGTTCTGAATCTCCGGAGGTTGCTGCGGGAGCAGTTGTCCGCGGGTACGGCGGTGGATTGGTCTGACCTGCTGGAGGTTGGTGATGAGTTGGGGATTTGTAAACGGAAGGTGGAAGATTGGGAAGGGGTGTTAGAGGATTTGCAGTTGGAACCTCCAGTGGGTCGTGACCGGGCCTGCCGCCTTGCACGTTTGGGGCATCTGCTTGCCCGTTTAAGGCTGGTCAACCGGGCACCGGGGTTGGAACCATCGGATAGGGCGTGGATCTTGGAGAGTGTATCTAGGCTTGAGGAGATTTTTCAGGCACTCTCCGGGTCCACGACTCCTACGGGTCTGGGTCGGCGGCCTATTTTCGCACTGTCGCCTAACGTGTCGAGGCCGCAGGCTGAGACAACGGCTCTCACTGTGCCTGAGGTTCCTTCTGAGCCTGCAGGCGTTTCTGTTGAGGTTGCTTGTGGTTCGGCTCCAGCTGCCCTTCTTTCTGCTTCGGCTCCTGTGGGTTCACCTGCTCTTCTGCAGCTGAGCTACCACAAGCTACCTAACCCTCTCACGCCCATGATCCAGAATCTCCCTGTGATCGATGGGATGGATCCTGAGGAGCTTCTGAAGTTTCTGGTGGCCTTTCTCAGACTTAGTGAGATGCCCGGCATGCAGGCTGGGGACTTGCTTCGTCTGGTGTTCCCTTATTGTAGAGGTCCCGTTGGGGAGTTGCTGAGTTCTGTCTTGGCCAGTGATGCCTCGGTGGACTCGTTCCATCGAGAGTTACTTTCATCGTTTCTTCCCATTCGACTCAGGGAGAGGATGGTCATGGACAGATTTTATCGGTCGCAGGGTAGGGGCGAGTCTCTGGCAGCCTATGTCTCTTCAGTCAAGGAAGCTCGTCAAGCGTTGCGCCTCACCCTTTCTGAAGCTGACACCGTTCGTGTCATCCTGGATGGCATTTCTCCAGAAGAACGGTGCAGATTGGTTTTTGCTGGTGTTCCTTCTACTTTTCGGGAGCTGCATCAGCTGTGCATTGTTTCGCGCAGCGTGCAGTTCTCAGACCAGCAAGGGAGGGATTCTGAGAGTCATCGTGCTCTTCCCACCCGTCGACCAGCTGTGTCTGTAGGTGTGAGTCAGCCAGTGGAGGGTCGTGGTTCTCGGCCTCCTGTTGTGTGTTTTGCTTGTGGCCAACCTGGTCACATTCGACGTGACTGTCCACGTGCTCGAGGTCGTGGGGCGGGAAACGCTCAGCGCGGGGGGTTGCCTCCACAGTAGCTCCCCGCGTTGTTGCGACTGACCGTGGCCATTTGCCTTTGACACGTGCCCATAGCAGGAGTGTCGGGGATTTTTCGGGCCTTGCTGGCATGGCTTCCCTGGGACTTAGGGCGGTCACCTCGGTGTGTCCTGGCGTTTTTGTTTCTTTTGGTGGTACGGTGTGTCGAGCCCTTCTTGATTCTGGTTCGGCATGCAGTATCATCAGCCTTTCTCTTTTTGAGTCCCTTGACGCCTTAGGACTTGTCAGGCACACCGAGCCTTCTTCTGTTACTTGCTGGACGGCATCCCAAACTCCTCTACCCATACTTCTAAAGGCGTCATTACATTTTAAAATTGAAGGATTTTCCTAGAGGTGGGGTTTTCTTGTTGCCAAGGACCTGGCGGTTTCTTGTATCCTAGGGGCAGACTTCATTTCCAAAAGTGGTATGGTGCTTGACCTCCAGAAGCGCCAGATATTTTTCAAGTTTAATCGGCGAGTTTTGGTGCCTCTAGTAGGTGATTCTGACTGCCCTCCTGCAGTCAGAGAGGTGGGTTGTGAGCCCGAACAACCCAAGGTGGATCCAGTTGGTCATCTCCCCCCTGAGCAGGCGGAGGCCATTAGGAGGCTGTGTTTGCGGTTTCCTGATGTGCTTACGGCTGAGCTTGGGGTCACTTCTCTTCTGGAGTATGAGATCCACCTCACCGATTCTCAGCCAGTTAGAAGTCATCCGTACAAACTTGCTCCCCCAAAGATGGAGGTTATGAGGGCTATGATTGAGGATCTTCTGAGCAAGGGTGTGATTGAACCGTCTCGTTCTGCTTATGCCAGTCCAGCTTTTCTTGTGCCCAAGCCTAATGGTAAGTCTAGGCTTGTGATGGATTATCGGAGGCTCAACGCTAAGGTCGCTATTGACTCGGTACCTCTGCCTGATTTGCATTCTGCGTTTGATTGGTTCGGTAAGGCTAAGTTTTTCAGTGTTTTCGATTTGAACCAGGCCTACCATCAGATTCCATTGAAGAAGGAATCACGGCCTATGACTAGCTTCTGTGTTCCCTGGAATCTTTACCAGTTCACTAGGGTTCCTATGGGTCTTGCTGTGGGTGCCCAGACTCTTACTCGTCTGCTTGATTCCATCTTCCATGATGTGAAGTTCAAGTTTGTTTTCAATTACCTGGACGATCTTCTTGTCTACAGTGAGACTTTCGGGGAACACATGCAACATCTGGAGGAAGTTCTTAGTCGCCTTAAGTCAGCTGGCCTTACCGTCAATCCAGAGAAAGTCACTTTTGCTCGTCCTGAGATTTCTTTTCTGGGTCATCTTATATCTTCTCGAGGCGTCTGCATTGATCCTGCGAGGACCCAGGGCATTCGGGATTTTCCTCCTCCCAGAGATGCCAAGGGGATTGCCCGTTTTGTGGGGATGGTGAATTTTTACCGTCGCTTCATCCCTAACGTGGCCGAGCTTGCTGCCCCGTTGAACGAGCTGCGAAAGAAAGGTGTCCCTTTTGTGTGGGGCCAAGCTCAGCAGACTGCCTTTGATGCTCTCAAGGAGGCTATCATGCAACCTCCTGTCCTGCGTATGCCTGATTTCAGCAGAGAATTTGTTCTTCAGACTGATGCCTCCTCCTCCGCCATTGCTGCTGTTCTTTCTCAGGAGTTTGATGGGGTCAGGCAGCCCATCGCTTTTGCTTCGAGGACGTTGTCTCACCAGGAAAGGAAAGCTTCTTCCATCTATGAGTTAGAGTGTCTGGCTGTTGTCTTTGGTACGGACAAGTTTCGGCGTTTCTTGGAACACGCTGAGTTCTTGCTGGAGACGGACAATCAGGCACTGTCTTGGCTTCTTGCCCATCCCCGACAGCTCGGGAAAATTGGTCGCTGGGTGGTCAAAATTTCTGCTTTTAAGTTCCGAGTCCAACATCTTAGGGGTACCCAGAATGTCATCGCGGATGCTCTTTCCCGCATGTACCACGAACCCAGTGATCCACCGACTGAGGCTGTTGCTCAGTGTGGTGCTGTTCTTCTGGATTTTCCTCTGGCTTTTGACGACCTACTGTCCCATCAGCAGAAAGATCCTGAGCTGTCAGTCATCTTAGGTGAGCTTCAAGAGGGAGGTGCCCACCCTCCCTATTTTCTGTCCAAAGGGGTACTCTGTTGCCGTCCTCGACAGAGGGGTGAACCCCGTGTAGTGCTGCCTAGTCATCTAGTACCGATGGTCTTTCAGTATTATCACTCTTCTCTTGTGGGCGGTCATCTTGGCATTCATAAGACCATCGCTAAGATTCGTAGGTACTTCATCTGGAAGGGCATGGACCGGGATGTTGCTGGCAGAGTGCGGGCTTGTCACCTGTGCTCTCTCAGCAAGCCTAGTCAGAATGCAAGGTTAGGGTTGTTATCTTCTGAGGTGGCCGAGCGTCCTTTTGAGAAGGTGTTCATCGACTACGTGGGCCCTTTTCCCCGTAGCAAGTCAGGTAGCTCCTACCTACTTGTTTGTGTGGATGCTTTCTCGAAGTTCGTTTGGCTTTTCCCACTTCGGAGTGCTACGGCTAAGCTCACCATCCGTGCTCTCCAGTCCCAACTCTTCCAGCACTTTGGTGTGCCTTCCACTCTTGTGTCCGACAACGGTAGCCAGTTTACCTCCCATGAGTTTCGTAGGTTCTGTTTTGGCAATGGTATCAGGCATGTGACTACCTCTCCTTATTACCCACAGCCTTCTCATGCAGAGCGGTTCAACCGCAATCTTCGGTCTGCCCTTGTTACCTTCCATGCTGAGAAGCAGAACACCTGGGATGAGAGTCTCTCTTGGCTCCAGCTTGCTTTTAATTCTTCCAAGCATGAGAGTCACAATGCCACTCCCTTCGAGATTCTACATGGCTACCCTCCTAACAACCCTTTGTCCAACTTGTGGAGGTTAGAGGATCTTCTACCTACGCCAGGTGCCACTGACGTAGTGTCCACGTGGCGGGCTGCTCGGCGCAACCTGCTACGTGCTAGAGAGAGAGTGAGGAGGAGGTATGATAAGGGTCGTACTCCTAACCCTTTTCAGGTTGGAGATCTGGTTCTTTGTCAGGCTCACCCGGTCAGTTCGGCCGCGGAACGAAGAGCTGCAAAGTTGTGCTTTCGGTGGTCTGGTCCCCACCGCATCGACAGGTTTTTGTCACCGGTGACTGCTCTGCTGGTTGATCCCCAGTCAGGCAGGGTGTTTAGGAAAGCCCATGTGTCCCAACTTAAGGCTTTCCGGGGAACGGTTGGTCCAGGAGTTGGTGTTCCTGGGGGTTTCTTGGGGCAAAGAGATTGATCACCTCTGCGCCCTAGGTGGCTGTTCTGAGAGAGTCTTCTTTCTCTCTTTTTTCTTGTCGGGCCCGACAGTCAGGGTAGTTTGCTCCCTGTTCGAGGGGTTTCCCCTCTTAGTTTCTCTTGGACGTCCTTGGAACACCACTCTTCGGAGGTCTTCGTCTTCTCTTGGTTCCCTGAGGTACCGAGTGTTCTCCCCTGCCTGGGTGTGTTGAGGTTTGCAGAGGGAGGTTGTACCGGGTCTTGGACCGGTACAGTTTCGTTTTTTTTCGTCATTGTCTGCCAGGCTGCCGGAGATTCGTTTTTGCCCTGCGTTTTGCGTACTTTGGTAGCCGTTGGCCCAGTTCCGTTTCGTTCCGGGTTCCAGCAGCTTCGGTCAGGTTGGCCTGGCTGTTCAGTTGTCTTGTGCTGCCTGCAGAATTACGTTATGACCAGCTAGACACACTAAAACTCCAGGGTCCTTGAGTGGGACTTTCAGCCCTCAGCCCGCCGTCCGGGGGAACTTCGATATTCTCCACTGCTAGCCTGGCCTGAGGACCATGTTGGAGCCTGGAGTTGCCCGCTACCCGCCCTACATCTTTGGGGGTAGAAGTCTTCAGTCCTCAGGTAAGTTCTTTCCATCTTTTCCCGGCGGCTGAGCTGGGGGTGATTTATAAGAAAACAAAAAAAATATATAAAAACAAAAAGAAGAAAAAAAGTTTGCGGAACTTTTGGTGTGGCCTAGGCCTAAAACTAAAAACCTGGACAGTGCATTATGAAACAGCCATGGGGACTTAATTTTTTTTTATTAACGAGGGAAAGGCTTTTAAAATACCCAAGATTTTTTTGATGTTAATATTTATTTTATTTATATTTATTGTTATTTATTTTTAATTAGTTTATATTCCTTGTTATTAATTAATTAGTTTTATTTGTTGTTAA
This sequence comes from Stictocephala bisonia, assembly GCA_035578905.1. Lineage (NCBI taxonomy): Eukaryota > Metazoa > Arthropoda > Insecta > Hemiptera > Membracidae > Stictocephala > Stictocephala bisonia. Next base: position 13,421 of record JAQJVL010008218.1, read on the forward strand.
ATCTTTTTAGATTTTATAGTTGTTAGGTCCCTATGGTTAAGTCCTGTTATTATTGATTTATATGCTTAGGCCTAGTTATTGTTATTTATTTTTTTTGTTAAGTGTATTAGGGGGGGGTTTTGAAGTGAATTTTTACTCGAACGGTACCGTGTTATATTTTCTTTTAAATTATTTCATTTTTAAACTTTCACCAAAAGGGGATTATTGTTCTTTTGCTTAACTTTTAATTCGGAGCTGCCCAGGGATTCCGGCTTACTCCCTGGCCCGGTGGAATCAAGGGATTCGGGCTAAATTGCCGGTTTAAATGTTGTGATCCAAAAGTTTTCTAAATTTTCACTTTTATTTGGGGCTTAATATTTTCTTACGTTTTGGGGTGTCTCAGGCTAAACTGCAGATAGGCCATACAGTTGATTAATTGTTAAATTTTGGGTATTTGTAGAGTTTGTGGTATTTATAGCGTTTGTTATTATTGTGTAGTTTCTTGGTAATTTTAGTGTGTTGTTATTTATTTAATTGCAAATTATATTGTGGCCTTCTGCCGTTTTTGTTTTATTGTTTTTTTACTTGGTAATAAAAAGTAGTTTTGCTCAGCTGCCGAGTTTTATTTTTGGACCCTCCAACTGCCACCCGTGATCCCATCGCTCGACTTGTTTTGAGCCATCCCCCGGTTGGCACGCTTACCAGCTTTGGTGGGGGGGATGGGTCTCAAGAGTAATAAACTTTGCAGGATTTGATTTCAATATTATTCACATAAATCGGCTGGACACAGTAGCATTTTTACAGATCTTATATTTATTATCATATGTAAAATGAAGGTAGGTTGAGAAATGCTTGAAATGCCCTGTTTCTGTTTACAATTTTAGGAACTAAATATATAAAAACACTCTTGTAAATAAATGCAATGTTGTATAAAAATTTCAAGTGATTCGCTTCTTTCGAATTTGTGGACATAAACATACAGAAGTTTGTTGATTGTTTTATAGATATATCTAGACTTATACTTAGTAGGTTTGTTCATGTACATTAATGAGCTCAGTAAATTCCCTGATCTTTTGTAATAAATATATAATGACTTAAACATTAATTCTGGAATTGCTACCAATAAATTATTTTATGAGAATTATATTGAAACTAATTTTTAGCTTGAATGTGAACATTAACTGAGTAAATAAATGTGTTTACACAATCAATTGGCCACTCCCCGCAAGTATGAACTTCTAGTATGTATGAAGTAGACTCTGATTGGATTGATCAGGCTTATTATTCATGACATTTTTCACATTTCTTAACAGATTTCCAAATACACTTTTGTCATATATTTCCCTTCACAAATCCTATTGGTTAGCATGCTAAAAACAAGAAACTTCATTGTGAACAATACAACTTTTTTTCTTGAGAATATGTTAAGTTCTTGACCAGATATATTTTTTTTGCTACAAGTGTTTATTTAACTGTTATAGAAATTTAAGCGATTTCTTAAGGCTATATATTAAACTGGCTCAATACTACAGTAAACTACTAGGCCTATATATTTTTTCTGTTTCAGAGGGAAGATGCAAGAAACTTCATGACAGAATCAAATCCAATCGCATTTTTTAACTAAATTATCAGTTTTAAAGAGATAATTTACGATCAATCTTATTATAATAAATAATTATTTAAGTATTGTGATAAGTTGTTAAAATAAATATTTATTGCTTTTTTTAGTTTTCCTTCTTATTTCTTGTGTACAACTTAGAAAATTAGCCTAAAAATGTGAATTTAACTTTACTAACAGAGATTGTGTAAGTAAATCTCTTTAAGTACATTTCTGAAAGGTTAAATTGCATAACAATGTAAATTTACATAATTTATGTATTACAGTTGTTACAATGAAATTACAATAGTTTTGCCATGAAATTGGTAACATTTTTAAAATTATTGTTTTATACGGTGTTCTTTCACTGTTTGGCAATAGTAAAGTAGTTGGGTGAATCATTATTCATTTTCTCACATTTGCAAAAGTTTGGAAGTTTGGATGGGCGTCTTATGTCTTGCATTAACAATCCTATTCATCAAATCATTTAAACAATGGATTTTAAATATCCCTAAAGAAAAATTCATTGTTGTAAGATCTAGTGGTAATACATCCCTTCACTTTGACCACACCCCCCCAATACACATAATTATGTCTGTTTTACTGTTAACAAAGAAAGTACATTCATCCATCACTGAGTGCTATGTTTGAACAAATTGTAGATAAGTGGAAATTAGTTTATCTGTTTCTTCGCAAAATTGAAGATGGTGATCAGGATCATTTTCATTTAATTCAAGTACAAGTTTGATCTTGTAAGTGTGACATTTATTTTTTCAGGGAATTTTGTACTAGATTCACAGAAAATATGAGCAACACACACAATTGTGTCTTTGACTAACAAACTATGGATGCGTAGGGATAAATACATCCCATAAAATTGAAGACGGTAGTCAGGATCGTCTTTATTTAATTCCTAGTATATTTTATTAATCCCTGAAAGATTAACTAGTGTAATATTTTTTTTTCCAACGACAGTGTCATTTAAAATTGTGTGGATACACATAAAAACAATATCTTACAATAAACCTACGTGTGCAATAGATACATTATATAACAGATTAATACATATAATATAGTATAAATTAATAGATACAACATTCAATAATCAATACAAAATATGCAGATATCTACAGATAATGAACTTGATACAGTGGTTGCATTACAGGTGTATAGAGAAGGTGGAGTATAAATGGGGATCAGAGGAACCAATTATTTGTGTGGTAGGGTAATGAAGACGGAGAAGATTTAGAAGGAAAAGAATGGATTGATTTATTGTCGAAGTAGACGAGGTTGAAGTGTGAATAGTTTTTTCTTGAATGATCTAAGAGAATCATGGAAAAAGTTCACATTGCAGGCGACAAGATTGCCCATCTCATGTAATCTACTCATTGGGGCATTTTTGAGGTAGTTTGTTCTGTGGTGATGATGGGCAAATATATCCTGTGATCTTGCTCTGACAGGAGTCCTCAGGTTGACTTTTACCAATAATTCTGGGCAATCGACAGTTCCTCTAATGAGTTTGAAAAGAAATACCAAGTCAACAATGTGTCGACGAAGTTGAAGAGGGTGAAGGTTGAACATCTACACTAGAAGATCGGGCTGAAGTAGTTGGCCAGTTTTGAAGTACAGTTGTAAAACAAATCTCCTTTGAATTTCCTGTAAGCGGGTCGACAGGTATTGTATTGTATTGTATTGTGATTTGGGGTGAAATTTAAGCAACTGGACCTATCAAGATCTATTTTGCCCCCCATGCTCTGCCCGAGACTGCTCGGTCACAATTCATCAATTCCCAGATCCTCTAGGAATCGGAGGATCTGGATGATCTCTAGATGTGGTATTTCTTCCAGTCTAATCTGGTACCGACCCAGATGCCTGGCTCTCTTTGTCGCTATAGCATCACACTCTTCCAGTAAATGAAGAGGGTCTTCCTCTCCCATTCCACAGAATCTACATGATGCATCTTCTACCAGACCCAGATTCCTAGCATGCCTCCTCAGTAGGCAATGCCCAGTAAGGAAGCCTGTTACCCTCTTCAGTCTGGTTTTGCTTAGGCCTATGCATACTTTGAATCTGTTGAAGTTCCTGCCTCCCAACAGCTTCTTAGCTTGTCTCAGCCCTGCTGTGGCCCTCCAGAGTCTGTCTCTTTTGGCCACCATTGTCCTTTTAATTTCTTCCTTGAAGAAGGCATCTCCAAGGCCACAAAAAGGCTCTGGTCCCACAAGCGGGGTAAAGATATAGACATCAAGTTCCGAATTCTTTATGAGAAGATAGTCATACGACTTGTCTATTAATTTTTTTTTTTTTTTTAAGGAGAGGCCAACCTCCTTCTTTACCTAACTCTGTCCATTCCTCATAGACTATAGATCTGTGCGAGGAACTTAATCAGGCAGAATAAGGGGGCAAACCAGTACAGTAGAAGGTGAATATTACTGATAAATCTTCCGGTCTAGGCCGGATTCGAACTAGCGCTATCTCTAACCCAAGCTCAAAGTCCTGACGCCTTAGACCACTCGGCCACCGGCTCGCTCTATTATTATTACCTTTTCACCCTGGAAACGATGGTTTATTTAAAATTCAAGAGGGTTGAATCGTTTCCAAAATATCAGTAAGTTAAAGATGTAGAAGTCGACCTAAAATTTGTAATGAGAAGACAGTCCTGCGGCATATCTATCAACATTGCATTTTCACCCTTAAAACAATGGTGTATTTAAAATTCAAAACGATTGTAACGTTTCCAATATTATGTTTAACACTGTCATTTTACTGATATATTAAGTTGTGCAATTAAAGTATAAAAGGACAGTAAATGTTTTAGTTTGAAGAGTAGTTAAAATGTATGGCTATTGTACGGTTTTATGCTTTTTCCCTGTTATTTACATTACTACCCTAAATTTAGTTTTATTTAAGAAATAATGATTGAAAAAATTTTACTTTTACAAAATAAAAAACTTGATATTCTTGGTTATATCAATTATCTAACATGTTTTTATGGTAGCATAAAATATTAACCTATTGACCCCTTGGCGTCTTTAACCTACTAATATCTTAGAAACAGTTCAATCCTATTGAATTTTAAATACACCATTGTTTTCAGGGTGCAAATGCAATGTTAATAGAAATGTCACATGACTGTCGTCACATTAAAAATTGTAGGCCAACTTCTACATCTTTAACCATGATGATATCTTAGAATCAGTACAACCTTTTTGAATTTTAAATACACCATTGTTTCCAGGGTAAAAGGCAATGTTTTAACCTTCTGATATCATAGAAAAGGTACAACAACCCTTTTGAACTTTGAATACAACATTGTTTTCAGGGTAAAAAAACAATTTTAATAGATATGTAACATAACTATCTGCTCATAAAAAAATCGCAACTTGACTCCTATATCTTGGACATCAGATTACTCTCAATATGCCTAAATAATGAATGGCATGGATGAAAAAAGCTTTAAATTTAAATTGTAGAAAGAGAGGGGGAAAAGGACTTTGTATCCACCCTGTATATATAAGTTATGATTATTGACGATGTTTTGTTTTTGATTATTTGTTATTATTATTTTACGTAAACCTGTGCACTTAATGAATCTTCATGCAAATAAATATATTTAATTTTGTTTCAATTTTTGATTCTTCAAAGATAGCATAATATGCTTCCTTTGCTACTGAAGAAGGTTTCAGTATACTAGTATGACCTTGATAAGAAAGCCAAAGGCCACTCAGACTATGACAGTTTAGCAGCAATTGAATGAATTTTCCACAACAAGAAGTGTATCTTCACATATTTCACTAATTACTTAACTAGTTATTTCGAACCATTATTACCACTTAGAGAGCAAACAAATACAATGTTGAGGGTATCTTTACTCTAAACAGAAATATCTAAAAGAAAAATTGGCCAATTACCCTAGGCTACAGTCGTATGCTCTGAATGATTTGCAGATTTTTTTGTCTTATTGCAAATTTAACATTCTTTTGCAGTTATGTTCATATGTTGGTATAAGAATATATAGCTACCTAAAAAATCTTAAAAAATTATTTCATTCTTGATTTGATTACTAAAGCTAGAAGAATTAAATTAAATCGTATTTTCTTCATGTGGTTAGGAAATATTAGATATTAAAAACACGCGGCTTCATAATATGAAGAGAGTTACGAGCTTTTATTATGATAGTTATGTGGTATACGTCTGCTTTCTAAATATAGTTTGGATAACTGTTCGATGTAATTGTACTTACTTACTTTAATATTCTCTTCTTCAATAGACCTTCTAGATAGACGTCACTGAATGCGTCCTGTGTCCCCCATATGGGGTCCACCGTCCTCCTAAAAAGTGTAAAACTAGGACTAAGGTTATGGTTTTATGTTATTAGTCGGAGTGAGGGCTGGCCAAGGAAGTCATCCAGGGCATAGAAACAATGAAATTTAAGATAATTTTTTTAGCTCAAATTGCAATTTTGAGATTTAACTTTGGATTTTAATTTGATCTGGATGAGTATGATATAATTTGTTCCCACTGTATTTGGGTTGTTATTGTAAACGTTTTAATCTATGTTGCCGGGTAAATCTACTCTTTAATCTGGTGTTATAGGTTCTTGTATGCGCAAATGTTGATGTTTAATGTAATTAACTACCTCAAAAATGTACAGGCAAGGCACCGTCATTATTTACAAATTAATAAACGCATCTCTGCTGCTATTGCGGGGTGGCAGTCTTAAAATTGCTCTGCTTTTTGAAGTTATACTTCTTTGCGCCCGTTAGACAATTTGGGATGGGATGTTGGTCGAGAAACCGCGTCACGCTGAAAAGTAAGAACAAATTTTTAAGAACTATCGATTAATCGATTGTTAATCGAGAAATTTAATCGAAGAAATTACTGATAATGATAATATAGGTGTATAATATAATAATGAAGTCACGTATAATATATTGAAGATAAATATATTGAATAATATTGAAAAATGTCTTATATTTCATTTATATATCCTGTCTGTTTGTGTGCGTGAGTGGGTGTATGAGAATGGCCAAAGAAGTATAACTTCCACCGTGTGGTCCGACGCACACCCAATTTTTTTGTATAGTCTTATAGCTAGGTACAAGTTAGAAGACAAAGAAGTGGTGATTTTAATGTTCTGTTTTGAAGACCCGATCTGAATTTGTAAAAGAAATTACACCAGATATTAAAAAGAACTTCTGACGCAGTCAGTATGAATATAAAACTCATTGAAATTTATTTATATAAGAGTTAAAGCATAAGTCTCTCTCAAATGAAAATGCATTCCATTTTTATTAATACATTTATAAGATCTATTGATATGTATTCAAATGGATACTATTGTATTTATAACATTTAAATAAGATACCTAAAAAATAAACTCTTGTTTCGTAAATGCAAGAACAGTAGTCGGTATTTTTGTATACATATGTATTATATTTTCTGCCAGTTATATGGTGGTCTGTGATTCTGAAGTAATGCAATACAAAAATTTAGTTTATTGCTACAGTATACTGCACTGCACTATGGTACTGCAGTATCGTCTGCTCAAAACTCAGAAGTTAGTGACAAATTGTGTATTAATTTGCTGTTTATGTCTTTAGCATATTTTATGAAGTGGTAGTAGTATGTTTGGAAGTTTTCACTTACATATAT
>JAQJVL010008219.1:0-20648 GCA_035578905.1 Stictocephala bisonia
TTATTTCCCTTAAAGTCAAGGACGGATTATGTGCCCTTAAAGTACAAAATGGGATATATGCCCTTAAAGTCAAGGATGGGTTATGTGCCCTTAAAGTCAAGGATGGATTATGTGCCCTTCAAGTCAAGCATGGGTTATGTACCGGGTCTTTGACCGGTACATTTCGGTTTTTTTTTCGTTGTCTGCCAGGCTGCCTGAGATCGCTCACGCTCTGCGTTCCGCGTACTTTGGTAGCCGTTGGCCCGGTTCCGTTAAGTTCCGTGTTCCAGAAGCTTCGGTCCGCTTGGCCAGCCTTCTAGATGGTTCGAGCTGTTCAGTGGGTCTGCGGAGGTTAGTCTTGTGCTGTCTGCCGATCAACTAGCTATGCGTGGCTGAGAGACACTGTAACGTAAGTGTTCATTTTGTAAATTTCTAATATCGAATCACCCTTTTGGTGAGAATATTTTGTTTCCATCATATTAATCGTTCTTGCTTGTGTTTTAGGGTTTTGTTAAATTTGTATTTTCTTTGTCTAGTTTAGTTAACCTATGTTTGAGCCATGTGCTCCAGGTTACAGGTTTACCAGTAATTGCTTTATTATATCTTGTTTTATTTTCAATTGTAATTCTGTATGATGTTTATTGAGCCTTTTTACAGTTGTAGTTACCGATTTACCATATTTTTTGTTCATTGACAATAACCTAGCCTATCTTTAGCTTTTCATGTTAATTCCTATTGCTCATGTTCCATAGCCTGGTTTTCAGTTTGTCATTTTAAGTTCATATACGTAATTAATTCTTTGATAATTTGTTAAATCTGTAATTCTTCTTAAATCTGAGTTTGCCAACATAATTATTCATAACCTAAAAAAATAGATCTTTTAGTTTTTCTAGTGTGCTAATCATGTATAATTTCGTCTGTTCTGGTTTTGTTTTGCCATTTCATGTATTAGGGGTTATGTGTAATATTTTGTGTTGTGATGGCTGGACTGGTTTTAATTGTGCTGTGGTGTTGCCCTACAGTCCAGGGTCCTTGAGTAGGACGTTTCACCCTCGGCCTGCCGTCGGGGAATTGCCGACCTTCTGCACTGCTAGCCTGGCCTGAGGACCATGTTGGAGCCTGGAGTCGCCCGTTACCCGCTCTACATCTCTGTGGTATAAGTCTCCTGTCCTCAGGTCAGTGTTTTCCATGTTTTTGTTTCCCGGCGGCTGAGCTGGGGGCTGTTGAAAGTTTAAAAAAAAAAAAAAATATATATAAACCAAGAAAAACAGTGAAATACAGGAAATATAAAGAAAAAAAAAGTTTGTGGAACTGTTTAATTTGTGGCCTAGGCCTAAACTGGAACAGTGATTGATGAAACAGCCATGGGGACTTATATTTTTTTATTGATTTAAAAAGAAAAGCTTTAAAAATACATAAAGCATATTTTTGATGTTAATATTTATTTATATTTATTGTTAGTTATTTAATTAGTTTTATTTGTTGTTATATCTTTTAGATTTTATAGTTGTTAGGTCCCTATGGTTAAGTTATGTTATTTATTTATATGTTTAGGCCTAGTGATTGTTATTTATATTTTTCGTTCATTGTATTATGGAGGTCGTGAAGTGACTTTTTACTAGAACGGTACCGTGTTAGATTTTCTTTTAAATTATTTAATTTTTAAACTCACCAAAAGGGGATTATTGTGCTTTTGCTTAACTTCAATTCGGAGCTGCCCAGGGATGCCGGCTTACTCCCTGGCCTCGGTGGAATCAAGGGATATGTGGGCTAAATTGCCGGTTTAATTGTTGTTTTCCAGACGTTTTCTAAATTTTCACTTTTATTTGGGGTTATCTAAATTTGTTTCTAAGTTTGTCACCTTTTAAATTTTGTTAATAAATTTTCCTTACGTTTTGGGAGTCTCAGGCCAAACTGCAGATAGGCCATACAAAAATTGATTGTTAAATTTTGGTATTTGTGGAGTTTGTTGTTTCTGTAGTTTATGTGTTGTATCTTGTTAATTTAGTGTTTATGGTTATTGATTTAAGTGCTAATTTATATTGGGGCCTTCTGCCCGTTAATATTGTGGCCTTCTGCCTAATTTTGTTTTGGCCTTCTGCCTGCCAAGTTTTGCTTATTTGTTGATTTTTTGGTAATAAACTAGTTTTGCTCAGCTGCCGAGTGTTATTTTGACCCTCCAACTGCCACCCGTGATCCCATCGCTCGACTTGTTTTGAGCCATCCCCCGGTTGGCACGCTTCCCAGCTTTAGTGGGGGGATGGGTCTCAATTGGTAGCAGAGCGTGGTTGCCTATAAAAAAAAAAAAAAAAAAAAAAAAAAAAAAAAAAAAAAAATTCTCACTTGGTTGTTGACGGTGGGTGTTTGCCTGTTAGTAGGTCATGATTGGCCGACCTACCGTCAAGGTGTCTTGGTATTGTAAAAAAGAAAAAAAAAATAATAAATAAAAATTATTTAAAAAGCAAAACAATTAGAAAAGCCTAATAAATAATTTAACTAAAAAAAAAAAAAATAAAAAAAAAAAAAAAAAAAAAAACTTAGGCAATCCGCTTGGTTACGTTGTTGAATGGGTTTCATGGGTGGATTGGAGTGGTCGGCAGTGGCTCGGTAGGCTGAGGGTTTAGTTCGTCTTGGACCCTGGAGTTGTCGTTTTTTGTGTATACTGTTGAGAATTTTGTTTTGCGAGATGGCCTATCTGCAGAATGTTGCGCTCCTGGTCAAGGAGGAGTTGATTTTCGAATTGAGGTCGCGGGGTGTGACTCCGGAAGGGGATGTTTTGAATCTCCGGAGGTTGCTGCGGGAGCAGTTGTCCGCGGGTACGGCGGTGGATTGGTCTGACCTGCTGGAGGTTGGTGATGAGTTGGGGATTTGTAAACGGAAGGTGGAAGATTGGGAAGGGGTGTTAGAGGATTTGCAGTTTGAACCTCCAGTAGGTCGTGACCGGGCCTGCCGCCTTGCACGTTTGGGGCATCTGCTTGCCCGTTTAAGGCTGGTCAACCGGGCGCCGGGGTTGGAACCGTCGGATAGGGCGTGGATCTTGGAGAGTGTGTCTAGGCTGGAGGTGATTTTTCAGGCACTCTCCGGTTCCACGACTCCTACGGGTCTGGGTCAGCGGCCTACTTTCACACTTTCTCCTAACGTGTCGAGGCCGCAGGCTGAGACAACGGCTTTCACTGTGCCTGAGGCTCCTTCTGAGCCTGCAGGCGTTTCTGTTGAGGTTGCTTGTGGTTCGGCTCCAGCTGCCGTTCCTTCTGCTTCGCTCCTGTGGGTTCACCTGCTCTTCTGCAGCTGAGCTACCACAAGCTGCCTAACCCTCTCACGCCCATGATCCAGAATCTCCCTGTGATCGATGGGATGGATCCTGAGGAGCTTCTTAAGTTTCTGGTGGCCTTTCTCAGACTTAGTGAGATGCCCGGCATGCAGGCTGGGGACTTGCTTCGTCTGGTGTTCCCTTATTGTAGAGGTCCCGTTGGGGAGTTGCTGAGTTCTGTCTTGGCCAGTGATGCCTCGGTGGACTCGTTCCATCGAGAGTTACTTTCGTCATTTCTTCCCATTCGACTCAGGGAGAGGATGGTCATGGACAGATTTTATCGGTCGCAGGGTAGGGGCGAGTCTCTGGCAGCCTATGTCTCTTCAGTCAAGGAAGCTCGTCAAGCGTTGCGCCTCACCCTTTCTGAAGCTGACACCGTTCGTGTCATCCTGGATGGCATTTCTCCAGAAGAACGGTGCAGATTGGTTTTTGCTGGTGTTCCTTCTACTTTTCGGGAGCTGCATCAGCTGTGCATTGTTTCGCGCAGCGTGCAGTTCTCAGACCAGCAAGGGAGGGATTCTGAGAGTCATCGTGCTCTCCCCACCCGTCGACCGGCTATGTCTGTAGGTGTGAGTCAGCCAGTGGAGGGTCGTGGTTCTCGGCCTCCTGTTCTGTGTTTTGCTTGTGGCCAACCTGGTCACATTCGACGTGACTGTCCACGTGCTCGAGGTCGTGGGGCGGGAAACGCTCAGCGCGGGGGGTTGCCTCCACAGTAGCTCCCCGCGTTGTTGCGACTGACCGTGGCCATTTGCCTCTGACGCGTGCCCATAGCAGGAGCGTCGGGGATGTTTCGGGCCTTGCTGGCATGGCTTCCCTGGGACTTAGGGCGGTCACCTCGGTGTGTCCTGGCGTTTTTGTATCTTTTGGTGGTACGGTGTGTCGAGCCCTTCTTGATTCTGGTTCGGCATGCAGTATCATCAGCCTTTCTCTTTTTGAGTCCCTTGACGCCTTAGGACTTGTCAGGCACACCGAGCCTTCTTATATTACTTGCTGGACGGCATCCCAAACTCCTCTACCCATACTTCTAAAGGCGTCATTACATTTTAAAATTGAAGGATTTTCCTGGAGGTGGGGTTTTCTTGTTGCCAAGGACCTGGCGGTTTCTTGTATCCTAGGGGCAGACTTCATTTCTAAGAGTGGTATGGTGCTTGACCTCCAGAAGCGCCAGATGTTTTTCAAGTTTAATCGGCGAGTTTTGGTGCCTCTAGTAGGTGATTCTGACTGCCCTCCTGCAGTCAGAGAGGTGGGTTGTGAGCCCGAACAACCCAAGGTGGATCCAGTTGGTCATCTCCCCCCTGAGCAGGCGGAGGCCATTAGGAGGCTGTGTTTGCGGTTTCCTGATGTGCTTACGCCGGAGCTTGGGGTCACTTCTCTTCTGGAGTATGAGATCCACCTCACCGATTCTCAGCCAGTTAGGAGTCATCCGTACAAACTTGCTCCCCCAAAGATGGAGGTTATGAGGGCTATGATTGAAGATCTTCTGAGCAAGGGTGTGATTGAACCGTCTCGTTCTGCTTATGCCAGTCCAGCTTTTCTTGTGCCCAAGCCTAATGGTAAGTCTAGGCTTGTGATGGATTATCGGAGGCTCAACGCTAAGGTCGCTATTGACTCGGTACCTCTGCCTGATTTGCATTCTGCGTTTGATTGGTTCGGTAAGGCTAAGTTTTTCAGTGTGTTTCGATTTGAACCAGGCCTACCATCAGATTCCATTGAAGAAGGAATCACGGCCCTATGACTAGCTTCTGTGTTCCCTGGAATCTCTATCAGTTCACTAGGGTTCCTATGGGTCTTGCTGTGGGTGCCCAGACTCTTACTCGTCTGCTTGATTCCATCTTCCATGATGTGAAGTTCAAGTTTGTTTTCAATTACCTGGACGATCTTCTTGTCTACAGTGAGACTTTCGGGGAACACATGCAACATCTGGAGGAAGTTCTTAGTCGCCTCAAATCAGCTGGCCTTACCGTCAATCCAGAGAAAGTCACTTTTGCTCGTCCTGAGATTTCTTTTCTGGGTCATCTTATATCTTCTCGAGGCGTCTGCATTGATCCTGCGAGGACCCAGGGCATTCGGGATTTTCCTCCTCCCAGAGATGCCAAGGGGATTGCCCGTTTTGTGGGGATGGTGAATTTTTACCGTCGCTTCATCCCTAACGTGGCCGAGCTTGCTGCCCCGTTGAACGAGCTGCGAAAGAAAGGTGTCCCTTTTGTGTGGGGCCAAGCTCAGCAGACTGCCTTTGATGCTCTCAAGGAGGCTATCATGCAACCTCCTGTCCTGCGTATGCCTGATTTTAGCAGAGAATTCATTCTTCAGACTGATGCCTCCTCCTCCGCCATTGCTGCTGTTCTTTCTCAGGAGTTTGATGGGGTCAGGCAGCCCATCGCTTTTGCTTCGAGGACGTTGTCTCACCAGGAAAGGAAAGCTTCTTCCATCTATGAGTTAGAGTGTCTGGCTGTTGTCTTTGGTACGGACAAGTTTCGGCGTTTCTTGGAACACGCTGAGTTCTTGCTGGAGACGGACAATCAGGCACTGTCTTGGCTTCTTGCCCATCCCCGACAGCTCGGGAAAATTGGTCGCTGGGTGGTCAAAATTTCTGCCTTTAAGTTCCGAGTTCAACATCTTAGGGGTACCCAGAATGTCATCGCGGATGCTCTTTCCCGCATGTACCACGAACCCAGTGATCCACCGACTGAGGCTGTTGCTCAGTGTGGTGCTGTTCTTCTGGATTTTCCTCTGGCTTTTGACGACCTACTGTCCCATCAGCAGAAAGATCCTGAGCTGTCAGTCATCTTAGGTGAGCTTCAAGAGGGAGGTGCCCACCCTCCCTATTTTCTGTCCAAAGGGGTCCTCTGTTGCCGTCCTCGACAGAGGGGTGAACCCCGTGTAGTGCTGCCTAGTCATCTAGTACCGATGGTCTTTCAGTATTATCACTCTTCTCTTGTGGGCGGTCATCTTGGCATTCATAAGACCATCGCTAAGATTCGTAGGTACTTCATCTGGAAGGGCATGGACCGGGATGTTGCTGGCAGAGTGCGGGCTTGTCACCTGTGCTCTCTCAGCAAGCCTAGTCAGAATGCAAGGTTAGGGTTGTTATCTTCTGAGGTGGCCGAGCGTCCTTTTGAGAAGGTGTTCATCGACTACGTGGGTCCTTTTCCCCGTAGCAAGTCAGGTAGCTCCTACCTACTTGTTTGTGTGGATGCTTTCTCGAAGTTCGTTTGGCTTTTCCCACTTCGGAGTGCCACGGCTAAGCTCACCATCCGTGCTCTCCAGTCCCAACTCTTCCAGCACTTTGGTGTGCCTTCCACTCTTGTGTCCGACAACGGTAGCCAGTTTACCTCCCATGAGTTTCGTAGGTTCTGTTTTGGCAATGGTATCAGGCATGTGACTACCTCTCCTTATTACCCACAGCCTTCTCATGCAGAGCGGTTCAACCGCAATCTTCGGTCTGCCCTTATTTCCTTCCATGCTGAGAAGCAGAACACCTGGGATGAGAGTCTCTCTTGGCTCCAGCTTGCTTTCAATTCTTCCAAGCATGAGAGTCACAATGCCACTCCCTTCGAAATTCTACATGGCTACCCTCCTAACAACCCTTTGTCCAACTTGTGGAGGTTAGAGGATCTTCTACCTACGCCAGGTGCCACTGACGTAGTGTCCACGTGGCGGGCTGCTCGGCGCAACCTGCTACGTGCTAGAGAGAGAGTAAGGAGGAGGTATGATAAGGGTCGTACTCCTAACCCTTTTCAGGTTGGAGATCTGGTTCTTTGTCAGGCTCACCCGGTCAGTTCGGCCGCGGAACGAAGAGCTGCCAAGTTGTGCTATCGGTGGTCTGGTCCCCACCGCATCGACAGGTTTTTGTCACCGGTGACTGCTCTGCTGGTTGATCCCCAGTCAGGCAGGGTGTTTAGGAAAGCCCATGTGTCCCAGCTTAAGGCTTTCCGGGGAACGGTTGGTCCAGGAGTTGGTGTTCCTGGGGGTTTCTTGGGGCAAAGAGATTGATCACCTCTGCGCCCTAGGTGGCTGTTCTGAGAGAGTCTCCTTTCTCTCTTTTTCTGGTCGGGCCCGACCGTCAGGGTAGTTCGCTCCCTGTTTGAGGGGTTTCCCCTCTTAGATTCTCTTGGCGTCCTTGGAGCACCACTCTTTGGAGGTTCTTCTTCTTCTCTTGGTTCCCTGAGGTACCGAGTTTTCCCCTGCCTGGGTGTGTTGAGGTTTTGCAGAGGGAGGTTGTACCGGGTCTTTGACCGGTACATTTCGGTTTTTTTTCGTTGTCTGCCAGGCTGCCTGAGATCGCTCACGCTCTGCGTTCCGCGTACTTTGGTGGCCGTTGGCCCGGTTCCGTTAAGTTCCGTGTTCCAGAAGCTTCGGTCCGCTTGGCCAGCCTTCTAGATGGTTCGAGCTGTTCAGTGGGTCTGCGGAGGTTAGTCTTGTGCTGTCTGCCGATCAACTAGCTATGCGTGGCTGAGAGACACTGTAACGTAAGTGTTCATTTTGTAAATTTCTAATATCGAATCACCCTTTTGGTGAGAATATTTTGTTTCCATCATATTAATCGTTCTTGCTTGTGTTTTAGGGTCTTGTTAAATTTGTATTTTCTTTGTCTAGTTTAGTTAACCTATGTTTGAGCCATGTGCTCCAGGTTACAGGTTTACCAGTAATTGCTTTATTATATCTTGTTTTATTTTCAATTGTAATTCTGTATGATGTTTATTGAGCCTTTTTACAGTTGTAGTTACCGATTTACCATATTTTTGTTCATTGACAATAACCTAGCCTATCTTTAGCTTTTCATGTTAATTCCTATTGCTCATGTTCCATAGCCTGGTTTTCAGTTTGTCATTTTAAGTTCATATACGTAATTAATTCTTTGATAATTTGTTAATCTGTAATTCGTCTTAAATCTGAGTTTGCCAACATAATTATTCATTACCTAAAAAATAGATCTTTTAGTTTTTCTAGGGTGCTAATCATGTATAATTTCGTCTGTTCTGGTTTTGTTTTGCCATTTCATGTATTAGGGGTTATGTGTAATATTTTGTGTTGTGATGGCTGGACTGGTTTTAATTGTGCTGTGGTGTTGCCCTACAGTCCAGGGTCCTTGAGTAGGACGTTTCACCCTCGGCCTGCCGTCGGGGAATTGCCGACCTTCTGCACTGCTAGCCTGGCCTGAGGACCATGTTGGAGCCTGGAGTCGCCCGTTACCCGCTCTACATCTCTGTGGTATAAGTCTCCTGTCCTCAGGTCAGTGTTTTCCATGTTTTTGTTTCCCGGCGGCTGAGCTGGGGGCTGTTGAAAGTTAAAAAAAAAAAAAAAATATATATATAAACCAAGAAAAACAGTGAAATACAGGAAATATAAAGAAAAAAAAAGTTTGTGGAACTGTTTAATTTGTGGCCTAGGCCTAAACTGGAACAGTGATTGATGAAACAGCCATGGGGACTTATATTTTTTTATTGATTTAAAAAGAAAAGCTTTAAAAATACATAAAGAATATTTTTGATGTTAATATTTATTTATATTTATTGTTAGTTATTTAATTAGTTTTATTTGTTGTTATATCTTTTAGATTTTATAGTTGTTAGGTCCCTATGGTTAAGTTATGTTATTTATTTATATGTTTAGGCCTAGTGATTGTTATTTATATTTTTCGTTCATTGTATTATGGAGGTCGTGAAGTGACTTTTTACTAGAACGGTACCGTGTTAGATTTTCTTTTAAATTATTTAATTTTTAAACTCACCAAAAGGGGATTATTGTGCTTTTGCTTAACTTCAATTCGGAGCTGCCCAGGGATGCCGGCTTACTCCCTGGCCTCGGCGGAATCAAGGGATATGTGGGCTAAATTGCCGGTTTAATTGTTGTTTTCCAGACGTTTTCTAAATTTTCACTTTTATTTGGGGTTATCTAAATTTGTTTCTAAGTTTGTCACCTTTTAAATTTTTGTTAATAAATTTTCCTTACGTTTTGGGAGTCTCAGGCCAAACTGCAGATAGGCCATACAAAAATTGATTGTTAAATTTTGGTATTTGTGGAGTTTGTTGTTTCTGTAGTTTATGTGTTGTATCTTGTTAATTTAGTGTTTATGGTTATTGATTTAAGTGCTAATTTATATTGGGGCCTTCTGCCCGTTAATATTGTGGCCTTCTGCCTAATTTTGTTTTGGCCTTCTGCCTGCCAAGTTTTGCTTATTTGTTGATTTTTTGGTAATAAACTAGTTTTGCTCAGCTGCCGAGTGTTATTTTGACCCTCCAGCTGCCACCCGTGATCCCATCGCTCGACTTGTTTTGAGCCATCCCCCGGTTGGCACGCTTCCCAGCTTTGGTGGGGGGATGGGTCTCAGTTATGTGCCTTTCAAGTCAAGGATTGGTATGTGCCCTTAAAGTCCAGAATGGATTATGTGCCCTTAAAGTGAAGGACGGGTTATGTGCCCTTAAAGTCAAGGACGGGTTAAGTGCCCTTAAAGTCAAGGACGGGTTACGTGCCTTTCAAGTCAAGGACGGGTTATGTGCCCTTAAAGTGAAGGACGGGTTATGTGCCCTTAAAGTCAAGGACGGGTTGTGTGCCCTTAAAGTCAAGGATTGGTTATGTGCCCTTAAGATCCAGAATGGGTTATGTGCCCTTAAAGTCAAGGACGGGTTATGTGCCCTTCAAGTCAAGGACAGGTTATGTGCCCTTAAAGTCAAGGACGGATTATGTGCCCTTAAAGTACAAAATGGGATATATGCCCTTAAAGTCAAGGATGGGTTATGTGCCCTTAAAGTCAAGGATGGATTATGTGCCCTTCAAGTCAAGCATGGGTTATGTGCCTTTCAAGTCAAGGATTGGTATGTGCCCTTAAAGTCCAGAATGGATTATGTGCCCTTAAAGTGAAGGACGGGTTATGTGCCCTTAAAGTCAAGGACGGGTTAAGTGCCCTTAAAGTCGAGGACGGGTTACGTGCCTTTCAAGTCAAGGACGGGTTATGTGCCCTTAAAGTTAAGGACGGATTATGTGCCCTTAAATTCTAGGATGGGTTGTTTGCCCTTAAAGTCAAGGATTGATTATGTGCCCTTAAGGTCCAGAATGGGTTATGTGCCCTTAAAGTCAAGGACAGGTTATGTGCCCTTCAAGCCAAGGACAGGTTATGTGCCCTTAAAGTCAAGGACGGGTTATGTGCCCTTCAAGTAAACGATGGGTTATGTCTCCTTCGATTCAAGGATGGTTTATGTGCCCCTCAAGTCAAGGATGGATTATGTGCCCTTCAAGTTAAGAATGGTTTATGCGCCCCTCAAGTCAAGGATGGATTATGTGCCATTTAAGTTAAGAATGGTTTATGTACCCTTAAAGTCAAGGACAGGTTATTTATTTTGGAAGTAAGTAGAGATAATTATGTAACAATAGTATTTTGCAATAAATATAAATGTGTTCTATTAATCACTAATAATTTATTAGTTATTCATATTCATTCAGAAGTTATATTCGTACATCTCTTTTATATCCCATTAACATATAAAGACTGTTTACTTTTAACACATTTATTTTTTAAACAATCGATTACTTGGATTTTGAAATTATATTTGTGGTCTTGCACATTCAAATGTATGCTATATGCAATTAAGTAATTTAATTAATTTAAAATTCGTTTTTTACTATGTGGATGTAAAACAGAAAATTATTTTAACTGTCCCAGAAATAACAATTAAAATCTCCAAGGAACCTAAAATATTTATTTATAAGTATTTCTACCAAGATGTTGTCCTCGGAGAGTTATTTTAGTGGTCAGTTGAATGTTCTTCAATATCTAATGGTATAATATGATTAGTAACGAGACATGGATGCTCAAAGGTTAAACTCACAATGAAAGTTAATAGCTATAACATTGTAAGCTGTGCATGTTGGGGAAGAATGATTGTATTACATAATAATTTAAATAACAAGACAAATTTATATTTATTTGCTCTATAGCTACAAAGTTTATATTTAAAACGTATATACCAAATTTCAAGCAATATCGAGCTGTAATATATCTATTAAGATACGTCATATAATTTATTTTATAGATTATTCCATTTGGAAATATTTCAATTAGGTCAATATAATTATTGTGGACAGTAGGGTCTATTTAGGGTAATGTCTGATGTATCAGCACTAATAAGATGAAGGTTATAAATTTTAATTGTTATTATTTCTACCATTCAATTAAGAAGTAATTAGCTACGACGTCTAGTTAAGTGGGGCAGTGGTGAAGTGGTGTAAAGTGAAACTCTTGATGGAATGATGCATTAAAGTTAACGTTGTATCACCATGAGGAATAGGGCGGGGCTGTGGAGACAGAATTCTGACTGGAAAATGTTGTTTTTTTTTTTTTCAATCTAATTTAGGAAAAATTGTTATAGTAATATAATTTTATAAAATAAAGTCAGAAAAGTAGATGTCTTTCTTATACAAGATTTTGTAATTGTTTTTACTGGTTTTCATTCATTATTTGAAATAAATGGATAAACAATTTTTCGTAAGCCAACAATATCTTTAGTATTTTTACTTTTATTTTCTCGTATTAAAATAAATTATAAGCTTTTAGTATGGTTTACCTTGAATTAAATCTTGCATTGCTGTTCTTGATTTTGGCTCCACATTATGTCTGCTTTTGGTACTGAAATTAGCAGCCAAAGGTTCTGGTATATTCAAAAATACAAACCTGTGGTAAGAGAAGATTAAAGTTAGCAATTGTTTTATTAGGCTTATAAAATCACATTGAATACATTTATAGTTTACCATACAGAAAATAACATTGCTTTATATCCTTTGAAAGAGCTATCGAATATATTAATTTTTAAAACGTTAAATGAATTGTATTAATGAACGAACTATACACTGTATTATTTGTAACAAAATTAGACACTTTGAATAAAATTTACGATGGTTAAAACGTCTTAACCAACAATGTAAAGCTAAAAATGTATTTTAAACATCCAATTAATGTATGTTAACATAGAACGTTTTCACAATAATTAATTGTCATCGAAAGAATTTACAAAAACAAATTGATATGAATATTAACTGTATTTCCTAATATATACATATTTTATTAGTGCACATTTAAAATCAATTTTACTGTAGACATCGGCTACTCCACTTATTATTTTTATTTTATTTTTTATTAATTATTTTAAATGATAGCAAATAAATGCTACTTTTTTCCAGTGTATGGTAAAATAATTAATACTTAAACGTAAATTAATACCACAGTTAAAATAAAGTAAAAGACTGTAAAATGGTTAAAAAATTCAAGTAAAAAACATAGTTCATTTGCATTGTATATTTTAGTTACAATACACAAAATGTCTCTAGATTATCGAATTGTTCTAAATGTTCTACTTGTTAGAGTTGTTCTATTACCAAGGACATTTTTTATTCAGCTGATTGTTTTACATATAGGTGTGGGTAAAACTGAAAACTTCTAAAATCTCATAGATTTAGGGTAAAACGTTTAATTAATATGTTACCAAGCATACGTTACTCTTAAAACTAATATAGCAAAAGTAGTAAGAACAGACTATTCTATATGCAAGCTTTCATTGTGTTTTTTTTTTTTTTTTTTTTTTTTTTTTTTCTCAATGATTATTTAAAACGTAATGGAAGACTCAAATATCAATGCCCCAACAGTACGTTTTTGAAATAATATTGTTTTAACCATATAATTCTAAAATATATAGTTTTATTATTAGTAACATTATAGGTGATAAATAAAATGTATATTTCTTTATTCGATATAAAATACTGTATCGATTTTTTATTCATAAATTTAACGATTTTATTCTGTCTTACAAACATGCAGGTATGTGTTTCAATAAAGGCTGGAATTAAAACACAATATTGTATATATATATGTTAACAGAGCTAATTTTCAAGCAAATGCTTGCCTTCTTTGCACACTATGAAGTTTTAAAGAACTCAAAATTATATGCTCGAAAAAGTATCATTTTATTTCAAAAACAACTTATATATAAAGTGTTTTAAAATAACCACTGTACGTGTATGGGTGGGTTGGTGGGTCAGTACCACTGTACGCGCATGAGTGGGTGGGTGGGTCAGTACTACTGCAGTGTATAGGTGGGTGGGTGGATCAGTACCACTGTACGTGCATGAGTGAGTGGGTGGGTCGGTACTACTGTATGTGTATTTCAATAAATAATTTTTACATAAGTTACACCTTATTTATAAAATTTGAAATTGTTATCTTCTGTATACTACAAAGTTATTTGTTTTAACCATTTTTTTAATTAATCAACAAAATGAATGCTCCTTTTTAAAGCAAAAGTGAGGGGGTATTTGCAATCACATCAGATAATTTCCGGAATCCAATTTAGGCTTATTGGAAGGGGGGCAGGAATTAACGACTCACATAAATGATAAATTGATTTCAGTTCTCAATCTGAATCCCTCACAATCTTCATACTGCATCAGGAAGTGTCTTTTGTCAATAAGATAACACTTTACACTTACTATGTGATTATGGTAAATCAAACGTATTCCTCATCGTGTTGTTGGTTCGTAGAATATAATTTGTAAATACATTTAGTAACTATACAAAATCATTTTGGTTTTTAATATAGATATATTTAAATAATTGTCTTTAATTTTCTTAAAATTATGCAGTAATTTGTAGTAGGAAGTTATATTTTAATATTCATGAACGGGAAAGTTAGTCCTCTACACATCAGAAACCCGTAAAAACCTATAAAATAGTTACGTGATTAATTAAAGTATATAGGAGTGTTTATAGTTTGGTTTGATAACTATATCAAACGAATATAAAAGTATCCTCTGTTTTTTTTCATAAAAATGAATGCATTTCCAAATCTCTGTGGACATTATGTTATTTAATAAAATGTATGGTTCATGCTTTTCAATTAGAGATAAAGAGAGTAATTTATCGGATAAATTATTCTCATAATATTATTAAACTTGAATTTCAGGTTTGTCAAATAGCTGAAAATCAGACGACTACTGCGTGGTTCGGGTTCAAAGTGAGTTGTAGGTCCCCATGGCCACTGGCTGTTAATAAATAGCTCTCTCTGAGGAACAGTACCTGGTTAGTTGTAAGTCCCCCATGGACACTGGCTGTTAATAAATAGCTCTCTCTGAGGAACAGTACCTGGTTAGTTGTAGGTCCCCCCATGGCCACTGGCTGTTAATAAATAGCTCTCTCTGAGGAACAGTACCTGGTTAGTTGTAAGTCCCCCATGGCCACTGGCTGTTAATAAATAGCTCTCTCTGAGGAACAGTACCTGGTTAGTTGTAAGTCCCCCATGGACACTGGCTGTTAATAAATAGCTCTCTCTGAGGAACAGTACCTGGTTAGTTGTAGGTCCCCCCATGGCCACTGGCTGTTAATAAATAGCTCTCTCTGAGGAACAGTACCTGGTTAGTTGTAAGTCCCCCATGGACACTGGCTGTTAATAAATAGCTCTCTCTGAGGAACAGTACCTGGTTAGTTGTAGGTCCCCCATGGCCACTGGCTGTTAATAAATAGCTCTCTCTGAGGAACAGTACCTGGTTAGTTGTAAGTCCCCCATGGCCACTGGCTGTTAATAAATAGCTCTCTCTGAGGAACAGTACCTGGTTAGTTGTAGGTCCCCCATGGCCACTGGCTGTTAATAAATAGCTCTCTCTGAGGAACAGTACCTGGTTAGTTGTAGGTCCCCAATGGCCACTGGCTGTTAATAAATAGCTCTCTCTGAGAAACAGTACCTGGTTAGTTGTAGGTCCCCCATGGCCACTGGCTGTTAATAAATAGCTCTCTCTGAGGAACAGTACCTGGTTAGTTGTAGGTCCCCCATGGTCACTGGCTGTTAATAAATAGCTCTCTCTGAGAAACAGTACCTGGTTATTTGTAGGTCCCTCATGGCCACTGGCTGTTAATAAATAGCTCTCTCTGAGAAAGAGTACCTGGTTAGTTGTAGGTCCCCCATGGCCACTGGCTGTTAATAAATAGCTCTCTCTGAGAAACAGTACCTGGTTAGTTGTAGGTCCCCCATGGCCACTGGCTGTTAATAAATAGCTCTCTCTGAGGAACAGTACCTGGTTAGTTGTAGGTCCCCCATGGCCACTGGCTGTTAATAAATAGCTCTCTCTGAGGAACAGTACCTGGTTAGTTGTAGGTCCCCCATGGCCACTGGCTGTTAATAAATAGCTCTCTCTGAGGAACAGTACCTGGTTAGTTGTTAGTAACAATAAATACTCTCGTTTATTTACACTCATCACAATAATTTGCCCATAACTATTTAAGGAATATGTAAAAATTGTTAGTAAAATCTATCTACCTAGTACCAGCATTAACAATAGAAAAGGAAACCCTTACACTCTTATGTGTTCGGTGAAACCAGGTTTTCTTTTTAGTCAAGTCAGTTCTGTCAAGTTTCACAGGAAGTTCCAGCGGTCACCCTTTCTGCCCCTCTCCAGCACACGCTGAAAAGCTGGGAATACAGTACGCCAAATGGTCGTCCGAGCCCAAAAAACTACCGTTAGAAGCAGCAAGTGTGTGTGTTTACAGCAAATGTATTGGCTTGGGCAGTCTATTTGTTTCCATGGTCAGAGACACTAGTTATTTACATAAATAGCTAAAAATAACATAAACACATACTGTACATACAAATAGATTACACTGAGCCATTATGTAGACTTATCACCAAAGCATAAATGGGAAATCAATTTCTTTCAAAGATTTCTCATGAAAAATATTTTATCTCACCCATGATTGAGAGGAGATTTTTAGCACAAACGATAAAGTAAATTACCAGACCCGAAGTAATATATTGGAAGAGATAGTCTGAGTAGATGTTGATTTACTCCCTGAGGACGACATTTTAGGGAACGTCGATTTATGAGAAAAGTTAGGTGTCAACACAACACATCGTTTTTCAGCATGCAAGAAATATTTTGTGGCAGAAATTTCTTGGCCTTAGGTCAACCAACAATACAACACTGTTTTTTATAACTTTTTATTGTATTGAGTGTTATTTTGAAAATGTACTGCTTGTAAAATATAAGTTTTGTAGCATATTTTTATATTTAATTTACTTTTTATTAGTATAATGGCAAAAAATTAGTATTATACATTATGTTTGTTTAACTGTTGTTACTATTATTACTATTAAAAATAAAATTCTATATTTTACAATTTTCCCAATATTTTTTATATTTTTCTTGATTTGCCATTTGCATTTAAATTACTACCACAATATATTTTATAACTAAACGTAATCTCTTGTTTAATAAACACAACAACAAAACTAATTTAATTTTAATTTGATTCTTTATTATGATATCTGATATCATTAGTAGTTAGAATTTTCTTTTTAAGAAATAATTGTGTTTATGAGAGTGATTTCGTTCATAAACTGCTTCAAGTATACATTGAATATTAAAAAGTTACAAGTGTTTAAGGCTGTTCTCTAAGGAAATGCCACTTAATTATCATGTTTAAGGACGTCCTTTTAACAAGTAAAGTTACGTACGTGTATCGCCCGTGACACTAAAACTTACAATATTAGTGTAACTTGATCACGACACTGTGAGAGAGTCACGACATGTCGAAACTACTGTCAGCGCAGAAACAATATGTACATAAGTTTGGGGGTTATTTGTTAAAAAAACTAAGAGGCATATAAAAAATCTAATCTCATCACTGATTTCCTCCTTGGATTGTCCGTTATGAAATATGCACATTTAAATGTTATTATAGTTTTAATAATTTGTATCCTCGTTGAAATAAAAGAATGGCACTCTTATTAGTGGAAACCACGTTAACGTGGAGTTCGTGGTTGAAGGGAATGTTTCAAGAAAGAAAAGTTCCTGAAAAATCGTTATCGTGGCTTCTACAGGTTCTAAAATTAATTAGTGATATTCTTATAAAATGAATGGTTAAGATACATTAATTTCATTAGAAAATATGCATAACAGTACAAGTAAACGTCACACAACACAAATTTATTACAATATAAGCACAAAATGCACAAATATATTACAATACAAGTACAAAATGCACAAATATTATGGTGATCAATTTCGGTGAACCACGCTCACCTTCCTCAGACCAGAGGGATTCACAAAAGAAAGAATTCATTCATTCTTTTGTGAATCCCTCTGGTCTGAGGAAGGTGAGCGTGGTTCACCGAAATCGATCACCATAATATTTGTGCATTTTTGTACTTGTATTGTAATATATTTGTGCATTTTGTGCTTATATTGTAATAAATTTGTGATGTGTGACGTTTACTTGTACTGTATATGTACCAACACGTATTATGCTAACTAAAAAACTAATATGCATAAGTAAATTCATTGGTTATAAATCAATTTAAAATATATTACATTTTTTTGTGTGTACTTTTTAATTCCAAATAAGATAACTATTCTCGAAACATATAATAAAACTTAAATACGTTTATCTCATAGCATACAATTAAAACGAGGAAAACAATAGATTTGTCATATGCCTTTCACTTTCTTAGTATGCAACCTTGAATATCGCGTAAATATAATTTCTTCGCTGATAGTAGTCATTTCTAAGGCGTTTATTGATTGTTACAGACTTGAATGAACGCGGCTCCTTGCCTAACGCTTGTTCGCATGCGTTCTACAGGCCATATTGTAGCGGGCACACACCAGGCTATTAATTCGCATGATAATGATGCCGTTATTAGATATTTTCTTTATGGCATTTTTCTTTTTTTACAGATAGCAAAACTTTTTTTAATTAATTGATACATTGTTTAATAAATCACTTATTGTTATTTAATTAATTTTACTACTTATTTTTTCCCTGAACATTTTTATATCTATATTATTATATCGTGTTATGGAAAAACTTTGTAGTGTACTATGTTATAGAACACGTCATGTTAGCGTCACAATTTAATATTATAATATTAACTAAAAATAACTTATTGTGTTTATCAAGAAACATTACGTGAACATTTCAGTTCCACATCAACATACAACAAGGGTTTATAGTTGAAATACACATAAAGTGATTTTTTTTTTTTTTACTTCGAAATTAAACGTTTTGTATGTTTATAAAATATACAAAACTGTAAAATAATAGTTTGTGTTTAATTTTAAATGTGTATTACATAAACTCGTTAGATCACATATTGGTAATTGGTCGGTAGCGTAGTTGGTACACTCCCAGCTTCGTGTGCAAAGGTTCTCAGTTCGAGCCCAATCAGAGTCAATACATTTTGAGAAGGATCAGCTGATAACCACCGGCTGTTCATTTGTCATTGGGCTATTAATTAATGACATTTTCTTAGGAATAGTCGGCCTTAGTTTGTAACAATGACTACATTAGCTCATCTACACTCATCACACTCATTCGAAATCCATATTCACCCATATCTTGATGATCGGCGTCTTATGAATAAATAAAAAAAAAATAAATAAAAAATATGTTAGCTGTCGTAATAAGCATAAAACGCCTTCATTATTTTAGTTAAAACATGTGACGCATGGCTGTACGCTGGAGGAATCCGCTTTCATTCAAGTCTGTAACTATCAGTACTTCAATTCATCTAAGCATTAATTTCATTATTATGTATTGCTTTTTATGGTAATGTTGTTCAACAATGTTCATTGCTACTCTAAGTTACATGGATGATGATGGCAGTACAAAATTATTTAATTTATTGTAATCTTTAACGATACAAAACGCTTTTTTGCTGCCTCTCAACACAAATTTCAATGTGTCTCAGTAATTTGTTTTCGATACTAATTTTGTTTATACTGATAGATTGGTAATAAAATTATCTAAATAACCGTGTACTTGGTAATGTTTTGTATGTTTGCCATTTCCCACCATCTCCGTTAAAAATTTTTAAATGGCCACCATTTTGAAGTAATAAATTGGAACGAGTTAATTTTTTCCCTAGAATATTTCTTTGTAATCTTAACATTCATGGCGAGTTTCATAAATATTGGCTCAGCCAACTCGGAGATAAATATTCTTTTGTGAAAAAAACTAAATGTTAGATATCTGGTAAACGAAGCGTTTCTGGAAAAATGTACTCTTGATTTTCTCTTTATTTTGACCGATGTAACTATATCCCGAAGTTTGGCACTTTACTTTCGGGTCACTCTGTATATAGATTAATAAATAATTTGTCTTCGTAATATGCGTTTTATTTATATCAGTGAGGGATTACTTTGAGAGTTCTTACTATATCATTTTTACTTTTTATTTATATTTAATTAAAATGTAGGTTATGTAATCGTATACCAAATAAAATCATAAAATTTAATAAACTAAAATAAATATTATTAATTACATCATTTTAACGTTACAGTTTGCACTAGCAACCCTAACTAAATAACTTTAAGAAAATTCAAATTTAGCATGCTTTAACATTCATAATTTATTTCATATGATTCTGTATCTCTAATTTCTCTAAGTCAGTCTAAAATATTTTAACTAACGTAAAAGGTTTTGTAGCCTTAATTAAGCTACTATTTATTTTTGATATGTTGAACAACTTAAATGAGAGATTAAAATAAAAATTCTTCAATGATAAAAATTTTTCTTTATTTTTCTTCTTATAACTTCAACAAAATAAAATTGGATTTCTTCTACAAATAATAATAAAAACGAAAATAAAAGATCTTTCTTTATTTAATTAACGGAACACAAATAAATTAAAAATCAAAACAAATCAAATATCTTCAGACCAGAACCTTTTTTATTAATTCAACTGTTTCAATAAAATTTTTATTTATTTATTAAATCAATAATTTCAAAATTGCTTTAAAATTGCAAAATTGTTCAAATTGAAATTTTCTTTAAAAATGGAAAAAATTGCCTCCGGGAGATCTGGAACCAAAAGAAATAACCAGCTTTTAGTGACTTGAAACATTATCCTTTTTACAACATTTTTAAACAGAAAACAAGGCACTCTGAAAACTGTCACTAGAAGAGTGACTACAAACAAGAAACAAGTTTTAACCGCGCATACTTGGTGGATCTTACCCTATCTACTTAAACCCTACAGAAAAACCTAACTAAAGAAAACTTGTCAAAATTACTTACGTAGCTGTCCTGGAGGTATCAACTCAAAACGTGACCACAACAAAGCGCGACAAACGCTCACTCACTCACAAGCGAAAAAGAAAATTGCCGAAACGGAAGACAAGACTCCGAACGGTTAAAAAATCACCGTGAAGAACTAACGTGGTCACGCAACGAACGAAAACTTCAAACTGCCCGAACGCTCGCAACCCTTCCACCAACGGACTTACCCCCTCTTTACTCTAGAAGCTAAACCAACCAATTAGAACCCTCTAAACCAGGACAACTGAACAGGTAAGGCTCACCAAACATGTTGACTTCAGAAAC
>JAQJVL010008220.1:0-20648 GCA_035578905.1 Stictocephala bisonia
GGACGCTATTCTTGTTAGATTGCAAAAAAAGCAATAAGGGTGATATTTTCATTAAAAAGGCATGACTCTTGACGTGAACACTACGAACGTTCAATTTTTATTCTAGAAACCCTGAGCTTTCTTAAACAAATTTTCTACCATTGTTCAACAATCTTCTAACCATATTTACAACCTCCACAATAACCACATGATTAACATTCCTTCTCATTCTACTTCTTTTTTAAACGTAACCTTCTATACAATGGAGTCAAAATCTTCAATAGCTTAACAAATGCACTGAGGATGGAGTCCGATAGCACTAAGTTCCTGCGTCAGGTAAAAACATACCTCATTGATAAATGCCATTACAGCGTCAAGAATATGTGGCTGGCGGTCATGTAAAATAGTTCCGACATCCTTGATTTAAAGGTAAATACGTTTGATGTATTTTTAGTTTTCTTATTTTGAAAATATTTGTTTGTTAATTGTGTATAGTTAATAATGACTATGTAAAATTATTTAGCTATATACTTAATGTATAATATTGACTTGGCAAGTGCAAGATATATTGTCATTTGTGGATTGATCGCAAAACCTAACATTGAGGCCCAACCAATGTACTATATTAGGTAAGTACTACCCGACGGTGGAACTTCCTATATTCAAAAGTTACATGCGCAGACGTTTTTACATCTGACTGTACTTTGAAATATGCGATCAAGTAAGTCGCTAATTTAGGAGTGTCTTTACTAAAGTGAGGTTATGATTGTTAGCAGCACAAAATTTGCTGTAATAGTCTTCCAATTGGGCAATATGTGTTTGCTTATTTTACTTCCTTGCAATTGTTTTAACGTGTAGGAAACAGTTTTTGCTCATTACAACTTGAATTGAGAAATATTTTACAATTTTCCCGTAATTTCCCTCAGAAATTACCCTTTTCCTCCCCGTTTAATACCCTTTCCTCCGCTTTATAATTACCCTTTCACTGGTTGGAGAATACTGGACAGTTTCAAATCAATAGGATAAGTTAGGTTATGTCACTAAAAATGCATTTTTCGGTCTGAAAAATAATTTGACTGCAAAAACTAATTACACATTTGTTCAGCATTAAAAAAATACGTGAAATGAAAAAGAAATGTGTCGAAAAGTAACGATTTTTAAACAATGTTGTTTTTTCACTATCATATAAAATACTAGATTTCGATTTTTGGTAAAAAATTAAATTTCCGCGGATGAAATCAACCTCCTTAAGAGATATAAACTTATATTTCACCACATTTTCAACAAGAACTCATACTTTCAGAGTTGGCAAGAAAGTGCATAATTACTGGGTTATCTACTAGACACACAAAAATCTTATCTTTATATCTCGTAGAGTAAGATTCTATTCTTAGAGGCAGCTTGTTTAAAATTTCACACAGTTAATATTGAAAGAATTACCTGTTCAGCAAGTCTGTGGTATGAGGTATCGATGTTGATAGCAATGAATGTTGTAAATTCTTAGGTTATATTTTGATAAATATCTCAATTGGAAATTGAATTGGAGCAAAAAAATATTGAGTGGTATCTTTTCGGGAAGACTTTCAAACTATTTGGATACATATAGATTAGGGACTGTTTATTTTGTAGTGTTTACCCTTATATTGCTTATGGACTGGCTATGTTTGATTGTACCATTTGTACCTATTACTCGTACAGAAAAGAATATTTTTGTTACAAAAAAAGGCGATAAAACTTGTTACAAAAGTGGATTGTAGACGACATTCATGTAGAGATTTGTTTGTAAACGTGAAGTTACTTACATTATTTGGGTTATATGTTTATAAAAATTATAAATCTGGTCAAGGATGGAAATAACTTCAATATAAGCAATAGTCAAATACTGAAATAATGTACATGACCATAATACAAGGCAAAGGCATGATTACTTTAGATCACGGAGACATTACAATCGAACTGTAAACAGCTCATACGTGTGTGTTATGGAAATATTTTATAACAAATTTCCAAGATATATGAAATTTCTGGAAAGGACTAAATTCAAAATTACATTGAAGAATTGGCTTATAAGTAGATGTCTACTTATTTTAAACAAAAACGTCCATACAGCGTTGACGAATTTTTACCTCGTGGTAGGTGATCTATATTTTTTAAGCATGATATTTTAAATTTTTTTTCATTATTTATTTGTTTTACAAGCATGCTATTTATTGTTTTTTCATTATTTATTTCATTTATGTATGTTTTTCTCTTTGTTTAATATAGACCTATACTGATAATTTTAAAATGATTTATTCTATTTAAATCCATGTTTTCGCATGATTATTCTGACATATTGTAATGCATGTATCATGTTTACTACAGTAAAAAGATTTTGATTTTGGGCTCGAGGGAAGAGAAGCTAAGTACAATTCTATTTTGGCTAAGCTCCCTATCCAAACACTTTCTTTTATGGATTTCTGACCAGCCTTGACTGTCCACTATCAAATTTAAAGGCCTTAGCCTAAGGTTGAGATATGGAGAAACAACATGTAACATGATACATAATGAGCCTGAGGATATAAAGGGCACTCGTGTTGGGCTATGGAGTTCGCTGAGAAATAGGCCTACTTTTTTGTAAGGTCTTTAACTTTAGAAACCAGTTTTTGTTTTCCTTAAAATGGATTTTGTTCATGTCCCCTTACTTGCTCTAGTCATTTTAAAAGTGACACAGTGCTGGCCTCGACTGATAAAACTATAGGGCCTACTTCTTTATACTGTCTATACTGTTTCGACCGCCAGTTTTTATACCTTCTATAAATTACAAACTAGTTTTAATTATGTTAAATATCTTTTACAAGAACAATTACACAAAGATTTAAACTATCAACAAGTACAAAGTTAGTTTGTTATAAAATCTAAAAATGTCTTGACCGCTAAAAGGCAGTTTAGATATAAAAACCTAGAAGTAATATTGGTAAACTTTTACGAACATTCAACTAATAAAATCGGACTCAACATTATACTGGCAAATTATCGCACTTTCTTTTCGTATGTTCACTTCATATAATATTTTATAAAACATATAATATATCTTCGTTTTTATTGATTGGGCCTTTGGCCAAAGATCACTTGTGGATTTCAGAAGAACAGCTGCGCCAGTCACATTCCAGACGGGTATAAATGTCCATTTTTACAAATAATTACAGAAAAAAAGTTCTGATTCAGTTAGTATTTTCTTTTTAAGATAACATTTTGCACATTTTGTATATCTTGGATTTGGATATACAAATCCAAGATATACAAATTCTATTCATTTTTAGAATTTGCTACATAGTCACTAATTAGGAAATTGTTTTTCGGAAAATAAACATTCTAACTTCAAATCACAAAAAAATTGTTCCTAAATAATTTTGAACTTTTTTTTTAAGAAAAAAATTTGTTTTTTTATATAATTAAAAAAGAACATAAAGTTTCGAAATACATTATATTCTGATCAAATCCTGATTTTATAGTAATTTTCGAACAAACGTCTGCACAAACTATTAAAATGATCTCTCAGGCAAGGCAAACTTAATCGCCAGAGTGCGTATCAAAATTTTATTTACGTTTTTCGTTGTACGTAAAATATTCTTTCTGAAGTTTGTAATTGAAGTCTAACGTGTACGAGTAAATTGAAGTTAAAGTTAACGAAGTAATTCCCTGGAAGAGAGGCTTGATCATTTTCATTTTTTTATATGACTCAGATTATTATTTCTTGTCTTTTTTACAAGTCATAGTGGAAGCTGTGAATATAGTCGTTGATGGTGAGAATGTTCCTCACCGTGTGATATTGGGGATGGTGCACTGCCTATTTTACTCCAAGTGTTATATTGTACACGGTTAGCGTCTTCGAGCGCCTAGACTAACAACTAGGACAAGTAGCTATCGTAAATCACGTGTCTAACAACTAACAGAGGTTTCAAACAGTTCAATATGATACCCGGTTGAGTAGGCCCAACTATACTCCAATAAGCTACAATAGATATCCGGAAAAGTCGAAATGTGAGACTACGTTACTTCTTGTGAGTTCAAAGGCAGCGGTTCATTTTCCCCAAGTTCGAGTTTTTAAAATACATAGTGATGGCCTATTTTCAAGCCAAGTATGGAGAGAATGTAAGGGATAAACGACGTTTCCGGTTAAGGGAAACAATTTAAAGTCCATTTCGACGTCTTTACTTGCTGTGACATCAACAATCTTCGTCACCTACGAGTACGTGTCCACCCCAGAAGCTCCTCTGATCCTATGAATAACCATCCTGTTCATTCTACACCCCATCCTAGAATTCTTCAAGCTTCTCTGTCAAGCTCTATTATTATGACTACTTTTTATGAGTCTGTTACAATAAAATTCTCTCTTACAAAAATATGAGAGTTCATCTTAGAGGTGAATGAAACTACTGGAAACTTTTCTGATATACTTTAGAGAAAATGTGATAGTAAATATTCCGAATTTGGAGTAAAGATCATAATTTGCCATCAGAACTAGGAAATTTGGTAATTACTCTAAAGAAATTAATGTACATAATATATAATTTAGTTAAGCATAAATCAAACTGTGGGGCTTTGTGAAAAAAGCAATATTGACTTCAAAAAATGAGACAAGCCGTAGAAATTAATAATTTTTTACTAAACTCTTTAAGAAATAAAAGCTGAATACCTATCAATAGATTTCAACTGTACAAGTCGATGATCCTGTACAATTTCCCACTAAAATTTCTGCATACATTGACCAACCTGAATTTCCACCACATATACTCGCTTTAAAAATTGGAACACCGGCACATGCTTCTCAGAAACCTTCTTCCACCAAAATTATGCGATGGTACACGTTTACGAGTAACTGCTCTTCATAATAATGTCATTGAAGCAACCTATTATTACTAGTAGACTAGAGGCGAATCTGTATTTATTCCTCAGAATCCAATTAATTTCCTACAGACCATCCTTTCCAATTCGAAGAGTACAGGCTCCTATTAATTTGTGTTCTGCAATGAATGTTAAAGTCTCAAGAACAGTCCTTAAAATTTGCAGGGTTATATTTGAGTGAAGTGTGCTATTCCCACGGACAATTTAAGTATCCTGTTCTAGAGTAAGCAGTCCATTAAGTTTAGTTTAGTTGAAAACCAAAAGGAAAAGACATATAACGCAGTGTATAAATAAGTTTTTCAGTTAGTTAAGCTTAAAATTCTTAAATGTGCATGCATACTATGATGGTAAACTTGTTGTATTGCAAATTTATAAATTGCAATATAAAGTAATAATATTAGTTTAATGTAATATGTATTTTAACCAATGTGATAATTTTCATTTTGGTTTTGATTTTTTTAATCACTTCTGATTTATGTATTAAAGGTTAATTATCTTAAATCTGCCAGTGATCCTGTACATTCTCTTGAATTATGCGTTCCGGCTTTTATGTCATCATCAGATCCTTAAATAAATATATTTGATGTTCAGTGTAAAAAAATTACAAGACCATCAAGATTAAATAAAAAAATGGTTTAAAAAATTTTAAAATTAAGAGGGTTCTAAAGGGGAAAGAAAAATAAAAAAAATAAAATCTTTGCGACACAGGGGGAAAAAAATTGGGAACTATGCCCCCATTTTTTTTGGGGAGGGAAATTTTAACCGCCGGACGGGGAAGTAAATGGTTAATTTCCCTTAAAAACATTTCTGTATGGGGGTAAGTTTTCGTAGAAATTTTTCCAACGAAACCCCAATTACCCCCTCCCCCGGGGCACCTTTTCCGGGGGCCCTTTTTTTTCCCAATCCAAGGTTGAAAAACCCCGGGCCCTTTTTCCTTTTTCGAATTTGGTAGGGGTTAAACAAAAAAAGGCCAACCCTTGGAACCAAATTTGG
Source organism: Stictocephala bisonia (assembly GCA_035578905.1). Taxonomy (NCBI): domain Eukaryota; kingdom Metazoa; phylum Arthropoda; class Insecta; order Hemiptera; family Membracidae; genus Stictocephala; species Stictocephala bisonia. The sequence continues at coordinate 5,860 of JAQJVL010008220.1, forward strand.
GGTCCAAATTTTCACCATTTCCGTCCGGGTATTTATGTTTCGGGGGAAAATTTTTTTAGGGGTTAAACACCAAAATTTTTTATGAAATTTTGTTTTTGAAAAAAATTAATAATATTTTTTTTAGAAAATTGATTTTTTTACGGGTAAAAATAAAAATTATTCCCCCTAAAAAAAATTGGGGGTTTTAACTAAAATTTTGAATTTCAAACTTTAAATTTTTTCCCAAAATCAATTTCTTTTTTAAAAACCCTTGTTATTCTCAAAACTTAAAAAATTTTAAAAATTTGGTTAAAAAAGGAAGCTTCCCAATACATATTTTTCAAAATTTTGAAGATTTTTATTTACAAACATGGGAAAAAAAACGCTTTACTAAAACCCAAAGAAAAACTACTTTAAAACAAAATGGAAAAAAAATACCACCTGACAATTTTTTTTTACTTTCTGTAAATGTTGTAGGGTTTTTATTAATTATTTTAAAAAAAATACAAAATTATTTCACATAAACTATCATATTTTTTCCAGGGCAATTAAAACCCAAAAACACAAAATTTCCAAACATTAAAAAAAAATTTAAATCGGGCCACTTTTTTTTTTTACTTTTTTAAAAGAATACTGAATGAATTACTACAATACATGAAAATAACACAAAATACATTGTCACAACAAACATTTTCACGGACAGAGACAAAAACCCAAACCCAAAAACCCCGAATAAATTTGGTTTAAAAAATTAAAAAAAAAATTCCCTTTTAAATTTTTTTCTAAATTTTTCCCCCTTTTCCCATGAGAAAAGTACCAACAATTTTTTTACATTGAAAACAGTTTTTTACAAAATTTACTTTTCAAATATTTTTAGTTTTACTGAAAAATATTTCACAGAAATTTTTGAGTGTTTTTAATTTAATAAAATTTAAATTGGCCTACAAAAATTTTACTAAAAAGACATTTTTTAAAAACACAATTTTTTTAAAAATTTACCAACAATCAAAAAAACCCAATGCCAAAATACTGAAAAACAATAAAAACAAGTGAAAAAAAGAGTCTTTAAGCGATAAAGGTTCTATACTAAAATGGCTCCCCCAAAAAAATCTAAATCGCCTTTTCCAAGCAAAACTTTTTGAAACGACTTTCCCCAGATCTATTTGCTGGTATTTCAGATTTTAAAAAAATTTTCGGTAGGAGCACGGGGCCCGCGATTCCCGTTTTTTTCCAGCCCTCTCACTGCAAAAATTTTTTTAAATGCCAAAGCAAGACTTCCCCAGGTATATTTTTACCCCTTCCCTACAAAGTATACTGAATGGGACAAGAGGGGGGAAGTTTAAACCATCGAAAAAAGGAAGGGGAATTTTTTCCTTTAAAAGACTTGGTCCCCCCCTGGAAAACCATATAGGGGAAACACAAAAATCACCTAAGCCAGGAAACTTCCTCCAAACGAGGTGATTGCAAAAAACTTACAGTGACACTGAAAAGTGGGTTTTTTCATTTTTTTCATTATATTTCCCCTTGAATAAATTTTTTTGTATAGTAATTTTCGTATTTTTTTCAACGGGAAACCCCCCAATTACCCCTCCTCCACCTCCCGCCTCCTCATTGGGTTTCCCCCCAAACCTTCTCTGTCTAATGTATTTTAGGCAGAAACCAACCCCTTTTTCAAAAAATTGTAAAAATTTTTCCAGCCCAGTACCGTATTGCTGCTCTTAAAATTTTTACTTTTTTTAAATTTTCGCTAAGTTGAAAGGGTTTAAAAAAATTATTTAAATAATGCTGATAATAATTCATTTAAAAATACTAATAAATATTTTTTTTAAAAACACTTAAAAAACCCTTAAAAAAAAAGCTTAAAACGAATAATAACCAAAAATAAAATTTTAGCCTACTTTTAAAGCAAGACCTTCCTATTATCCCTATATAAAAATAAATGGGAATAATTAAAGGTCTATCTATTATTCTGTCAAAATTTTTTTTTACTTTCATTTTTATAAAATTTTAAATTTAAGCCCTTAACGAATTTAACGCCTGTGCCCTTGTTTGCAGGAAAGAGTCTGCAATTTCATTTTTAACTGTGGACAATTCAAACTGGAAGCCATAAAAGGATATGTTCAAAACCTTTATAGAAAGACTCCCAATACTGGCCCAAAACTACATCCCTTACAGAATCCTGTGTGAAATTTGGGTGAGATAATTCAAAAATAGAGAAGGCCCCAATTTTTCTAAGTTTTTTGACAAAAATTCCCTACTTAAAAGATAACGGTTTTTGGGGGTCAGGGTATGCCAAAAAATTCTTTGAAAATTTTTTACCAAATAACTCCACGTGATTTCAAATGCTGGGAAAAAAAGGCAAAAAGTTTAAAAAAACCTTTTTTTAAAGGCCGTGGTGTTTCCTGCTAAAAAGGCCTAACAGGCCCAGACACTACAAAAGACCTTGAAATCGGGGCACATTAACGTTTTTCCCGTTACAAGAAACCATTACTCTAGACACAAAGAAAAAAAGGGGTCTACAGCTGTTTAAGTTTTATCACTTTTTATGGGGGGAAAAAGATGGGAATTTTTTTTCAAGAGAAAAAACCCTATATAAAAATTGGGGTTTGCGTTTTAACGGGGAAATTTTTAATACACAATTAAATCAAAGATTCGGGCTTCCACGGTCAATACGTGTGAGATGTTGCCCAGTTTGGGAAAAACCCAGGTAGATCGAAAAAGATCCTAGGGGTTCTGAAACAACTAAAAATTGAGCCCAACACCCATCAGGGCCCAAAGAATCCGTCTGGCCTTTGTCTGCTGCCCAGGTGGCGGCTGATTTCCCGGGGAAAGGGAAAGTCCCTTTGTCCTTATGTTTTTTTTCCCCTTCCCCTTGTGGCCCTGATGGTTTCGATTGTCCCACTATGATGAAATAACACTGGCTATACTTTCACTGCACTTTTCATTGACCATCCCCTGCTTAAAAAACATTTACTTAAGTTTTCATTTGGGTGCCACTGAGAAGGGGCAATCACTAACACTGAAAAAACCCTCTTGTGTTATCACAAAAGGGTTGAACTGTATAAACCCCAAAATTCCGTTTTTCCCAATCAATGATTTGATTATTGTTTACGAAACGCCGAAAACTATTAACCCCTTTTCAAAGGGACCAATTTTACGTTAGCTATTTGCTATTTATCTGGTTAAACTTTTTTGGTTATGTAGTCATTGAAATGAAAAATTTGAACACAAAATAAATTTTGAATAACGTTTAATGTGAATAAAGAATTTAAACAAATTTGGTAACAAAATTATAAATGGCCAATAAAAAAGGATAAACGAGAAAAATTTAAGAAAACGGGTGTTTGAGACTAAATTTTTACGTGGGGTTTGGGGGAGTGGGTTTAGAGCCGTTACCCCTGGGGGCATCAGTCTCGCGTAGCGCCTCACCCCACTCTTGCAGTGTTGAGCCACATTTCATTTTGTTTTCGATCCTTTTAAGATTCGTTAAAATATTTTTTAGAAACATTTCAATTTATATAGATCATTTTACTTTTTTACTTTAATTTTCAATTTTTGTCACGGGTATCAACAAGAAACCTTTTATTTTCAATATAAATAAATCAGTAAACACACCCAAAATTTGTTTCTTTAATTTAATTTTTTACCCTTTTCCGAATTGGCTTACCGCGGAAATACATACGCCTAACTTTTTGGGTTTCCCTGGGCTGGATCGTATACTTAACTTTTTGGCCCCCCCCCACGCCCCCTCGTATACGAAAGGGATTACATTCCCCTTGTGCAGTGAAACAGTGGTTCAAAAGCTCCCATTGGGGTAGCTTTACATGCATTTTAGTGCCATTGGGTTTGGTGGAAAACCCCGCCCTCGCCTGTTTTTCTCCGAAGTCTTTTTTTGCCCTCCCTACCCACGACTTCAGGGGCCCCAAAAAAAAGAACCTCAACATCTGCCGACTGCGTTCCAGCCCCATTGTGAACCTCTTGCCTCTGCCAGTCCTTGCGCGCCTCTATGGACACATGTTTAGTGAGCCCCTTCCTCTTTTCATTTTTCCTTCAGGGCAACCGTTGACTCCAAACTCCACATTCTCTTTCTACAACCTCAGCTGTTCCTTTCACTCTCTTCTGTCAAAACAACCATTTAGTAAACTACCCTCGTCTCTAACTGCCATTTGACATTTATTCATTTTGATTGTTTCATTTTTATTTTAAAATCACATTTGATTCACTATTACTAGTACCAGTTTGTTTTAATTATCATTTCATTTTATTTTCGTTTGGTCTGTCATTACTTTGTATACAATGGCAGGTGATAAAATAATAGTAGTCAAGAACTGAAACAACTGGTTCAGAAAAGAGGACAAGCTAAAGCCAAGCTATCTAGATTTAAGACCTTTCTTGACTCGTTATCAGAAACAACTAGTGTGACAGAGCTAAAACTAAGACTAGCTAGATTAGAGCTATTTGATATAGAGAATTTATCAGAATTTGAATAAATACAATCACAAATAGAGGTCATTGACCCAAGCGACTCACAAGAGGAAGAAAGGGAGTCTTTTAAGTTCTGTACTACCAATTAGCAGCTCAAGGTGAAGACACTGTGCACAGTCGAATCCCACAACCTACCAATGAATCTACTTTCAGCAATGGTCCATCAACTACCTCACAAAAAAGCCAAATCCAAGTAAAGCTGCCCTCAATAGATTTACCCAGCTTCAGTGGCCAGTACTTAGATTGGTTATCTTTTTCGGAAACCTTCAATGCACTGATTCATACAAATGAATCTCTGAATAATGTGCAAAGGTTTCATTACCTGAGGTCATCTTTAAAGGGTGACGCTGCTGAACTGATACAATCCCTGGAGCTAATTGCTTCCAATTACTCATTAGACTGGAGTTTATTGGAAGGCCGCTACAAGAATAAAAGCATCATCATACAAAAACATATGAAGTGTCAGTTTGAGCTCACTTCTGTAGAAAAAAAGCAGGTCATAGCATAAGGAACTTGTTGGATGTCTCACTGAATCACATCCGCGCCCTAGCGGCTTTAGGTCAACCCACTGACAGTTGGGACACGCTGTTATTATTACACTTAATAACATCGAAGTTGAACTTCAGCCTACTGCGGGATTGTGAGCTCTCCACAGAACCAGACCAGCTTTCGACTTTCAAGAACTTGACAGCATTCTTAGAAAGGAGGTGTCAGATCCTGGAAAATACAAGTGGCAGATTGTCACAAAAACCCACCACCTTGAGCACTACGAAGACAAGTAGCTACCCCCTCAGTTTGTAAAACTCAACTTAGCGAAGTTCGGTCTCTCGGGACTGCCTTTAAACGCGTCATTATGACATACAAGTGATTGTGAATTGACATGGGCAATCTTAAGCAAAACATGAGTTGATGTTATTAATTTAATGGATTGCGGCAGGGCCATTGTAGCTGCTGGAGATTTATCGCCACATCAACACGATTTTAAGGCTGGACTTTCCACAATTGTTGCAGTCCAAGAAGTAGTGGAGTCTATGCATTGGGCGGAGGATCACAACCACCATACACCATGTGGTCCTCGTAGTTACGATTAGCTGCGAAACGCCTTCAACTCTGCTATATATTGTTACGTTCTGAGGGCGCTAGAGAATAACTTGCCCCTTCCTGTTTCGCATACTTAGTCGGTAGCGTAGGTGGTTCAATCCCAGCTTCATGTGCTAAAGGTTCTCAGTTCGATCCTAATCAGAGTCAATACATTTTGAGAAGGATCAGCTGATCACTGGCTGTTCATTTGTCATTGGGCTATTAATTAATGACACTTTCTAAGGAATAGTCGGCGTTAGTTTGTAACAATGACTACATTCGCTCATCTACACTCATCACACTTATTCGAAATCCATATTCGCCCATATCTTGACGATCGACGTCTTATGAATAAATAAGTACTTAACGCATACTTGAAGACCGTGCTTTGCTGTACGATTAACCTGGACTGCCCAAGTGGCGTCCTTGTTACTTCCGAAGCCTGGATGGGAGATGAAGGCCTGAACCTCGCTCCCAGAAAAGTAGAATGGTATTACTTACCAAGAAGCGAATCAAAAATATCTTCCCTTTGCAGGTACGAGAGGTAAACGTTGAAGATACCTTGGTATCACGGTCGAATCTAAGATGAGCTTTAGTAAGCACATAGTGCGCACCGCTGACAAAGCCGAAAAGGGCTTTCCTGCTTTTATGAGGCTCATGGAAAACATTGGAGGGCTAAAATAAAGTAAGCTCCGCTTGGCAATGTCCTTGGTTCAGTCTATGCTTTTGTATGAAGGTAAGATCTGGGTCCATGCTTTCTAAAAGTTTTTCCGGAATCAGCTTTCTCACGTTCAGCACCAGGGTGATTGTATCGGCATATCGTAAAGTCTCTCAGCTGGCCATTCTGGTAATCATCAGTATCCTTCCTACAGTTTTTCTTGCTAGGGAGTGACAAGCGTTTTACCAAAGGATATTGGGGACTGACAGTGAGGCTGTAACGACATCAGTGCGAGAGCATTCGTTTCGAGGGTGACAGTCTGATTGGGAAACTGATCCAAGAGGACCGCAAGGATAATCAAGGAAGTTCGACGTTGGTTGGAACGAGAACATCGTAGTAGTTAGGAACTTCTATCTGGTCATTGATACTTCCACTTTTATCTGCACAATATGGGGAAGGCCTGAATGCGTATACTACCTGGGAGTTCAGGATACAGTGGAGCACACTTTTTTTAGAGTGACTGTAAGGTGCTGAGAAGAGTTGCTTTGACTGTGAAGGTCCATGATTTCGACCCGATCATGTTGTTGATGGCATGCTATGAGGAATAGTGTAGCCAGGGCCGCCCAGAGGGGGGGGCAAAGGGGGCAAATTGCCCCGGGGCCACACAGACTTAGTTCACAGGGGGGGCCACATTTCATGCAACGAAAAAGAAAATACTTAATAATCTAATAGTTAAGAAACGATTCAGGCCTGTATCAAAAATATCAAAAGTGATATTAGGCCAGATAAGTCTTCCAGTTTTAGTTTTTAAACGTTTAAACTAAACCATTGGTTTTATAGCAACCAGGGAGCCTTTTGGAGCAAGTTGTACACTGGTATTTGAAGTTTGTCAGCGGTCGATAGTGGTGTGACAGCATACGCTCTGGTTAGTGTGTGATTGCAACTGTACCCCTCGCCAGTTGTCTTGTTTGCGAACAAGTGTAAAGGCATGCAGCTTGTGAACACACCAAAATATAAATTCCAGTTTGCGAACATATAAATATACTTGAGTGGTGTGGACAATGGGCCACCTCTATAAGATGTCCTGTTTTCGTACACTATTTATATAAAACATGTCAAAAGACCCACTAACTTTACATTTGTATTACTCAAAACTCCGTTTTTGGACGTGTTTAATACAAGGTGGACAAGAACGTTTCTGTATGTTTTATTTTTTAACTTTAATTTTAAAAGTATATTCTACTTCAAACAAAATTGTTATACTTGTTCTAAATTCAACTCTATCTTGGAATTTAGTGGTAGGAAAATCAATCGCTTGGTCACGTTATTATCCTGTCAAAACCATTAGTTGTGATACATTTCTATTATAAACTTAAGATAATACAGCAATTGCGAATTGATTTGTATTTTTAGTGGTTTGTTGATCAAGCTTTTATCCTTATTTTGTATTTTTTCACAATTTCTGTTTATGTAGATAAATAATCTTGTTTTAGTGCTTCGAAAATCCCTTCACTCATCGTAGCAAAATAATAGATCCATATAATGTGAAAACGAGTGATCAATAACCTGCGGCCTAAAGTATGCAAATTAATAAATATTAATAAAAAAAGTGGAAGCCTAAGAACAACACAATTAAATAAGCAAACAAAATTACAATAAAAACATTTTTAATCTGTCATTTTAAAAAGGTCGAAAAGTCTTTATGAGAAAAGGTTCTTACAAACTTGGTTTCAAAGCTGGTAGTAGGCGGCGTCACTCCGTTCGAACGTGGTAACGTTGCACTCTTTCGCGGCACTGATCAGCTAATTTTTCAATATATGCACTAAATTTAAGAAATAGTAGTCGTATTTCAGTAGTAACTGTGTTTTGCACCCAAAAAACCCGCAGGCAAAATATACAATGTTGTAACAACGTGGCTGGAAGAGTTCAATTAATTGTCACGAAGGGTAGATCGGGGACATCGTCAATCATTAGTCTGTTTGTTTACTGTCGTCCATTAAAGAAATATTTTATTATTATTGTATTTTATAGAGTGATATTTCTGTAATTTAATGCGTTCTTTTGGATTTCCTAGTAAACTACTATAATTATAATTAATTTAATTTGCTATGATTCATATTCCATTTAAATATTTTGAGAGAACAAAAAGCTAAAGTTTAGGCCTAGTAATTTATGGTAAAGTTTTATTGAAATCAATACAAATAGACTATAAATGTTTCAATATACTATTGTAATATACTGCAGAGTAAATTATATATTTTTACAGTATAAAAAGAATAAACTATCGATGAAACCACTAAATTACAGTAGATTTCTAGGTACTTAAATCTGGTAAATATGCATACAACATCACTGCTCGCTTACCGGATGTGCAACAATATGTGTGTATGATGCATTACATTCAACTTGCCCTACGCTATCGCGGGAGGAATTGCGTGGCATAATCTTGTCTAAAAATTATAATTTTGTTACGTTCTGTATTATCCGGATTCATCTTCCATCATATTTGACCGGTTAACCAGAGTTTACTGTAAATGCAATTTTTTTACTTTTTCTCTATGTAATGTTTCCTTTGACATTTTAAATTTACTAGTTATTATGACATGAATGTTCGTAAAGACATTTTACCAATATATTATGACATAGGTCCTAATGAAAAGAGGAGCTCTTAAGTACACCGTTAATAGATAAAACAGCTTTATCATTGTTCAGATTTGTACAACTCCTTTTGAATAATATTTATTTTGTGACATTTAAATTGTTGCAACTCTTTTATTGTCTGGTTTAATTTACCCTGAAACTGTAACAGGAACAGGGGTGTATTCTCAACATATTCAGTAGAGTAGCTCTTGATTAAAAACCAATTATGCCCACGTACAGGTTGTTCCCAAACAAATAGCATAATTGATTAATGTTAACATAACAAATCTACGACCAATCAAAATTGTTTTCATAATTTTTTACTGTAACTGACGAACGAGTAAGCCATTTATATTTTTGACAGTCATTAATACAATATTTATTTATTATTTGTTGCGTGATAAGTGAAATTAACTAAGATTGAACCACTGTACGTGTATTGTTGAGCGGGAGGGTCAAAACCACTGTTCGTGAATGGGTATGTACGTGTGTCAATACCACTGTCACTGTATGGACGTGTACACTGTGATGTACATCAATGATATAGTATCCAATTTGACCGACATAAATTTTACTATGTTTTATGCTGAGAAAATTGAGTTGGTACAAAATGCCCTTTATTCCTGTGAAATAAAAATTGAATAGTTTTAAAGTATATTTGTTTTTGAATAGCACAAAGACAAACTGAAATCACGAATATAAACTAGATGTTTTAATGTCCAACATCAATAAGCTACGTACCCAGTGGTCTACAACCTGTTTTGAAAACAATAACATAACCTCAACTCTCAGTTAACTGTTTTTAAAGCATTAGATGTTCGCGCTCACCAAATTATTTTATTTCGTGAACATTCGGCCACTTGCTCTTTAGCTAGCGAAGCCAAATGGCCTATACAAATTTATTGGCCACTCCCTCCCTCACCCACAGTTATTATCATTGGCGAAGACGGCTCCTCAACTGGCAATCGAAGAGCTGCTGCGCCCAACTATGCAACTGCCTATGCAACTGACTGTGGCATTGCTTGGTTCGTTATTATTTATTTAATATTAAAGAATAGCAGTTTTGTTATAAGAGATTGATGTTATTGTAGCGGTAATACTTAAGGAAATGTTTAAAAAGTATATGATAATTAGAGAATAACTTACCGGAGCTTCGCAGCTAGTCCTGAGAAAACGTCCATGAACAAGAATTTTAATTACATTAGTAATCTAATGAAAGAGATGGTAAGAATATCGTAGAATGTGCTAAAAGTAAAATATCAATTATAGTATATTTGACAATCAGAGTAATTAAATTTATTTTGAAGTGAAGGAAGGGGCCACATGGTAAACTTTGCCCCGGGGCCACCAAAAGTCTCATATTGTTGCACATCCGGTAAGCGAGCAGTGATGTTGTATGCATATTTACCAGATTTAAGTACCTAGAAATCTACTGTAATTTAGTGGTTTCATCGATAGTTTATTCTTTTTATACTGTAAAAATATATAATTTACTCTGCAGTATATTACAATAGTATATTGAAACATTTATAGTCTATTTGTATTGATTTCAATAAAAATTTACCATAAATTACTAGGCCTAAACTTTAGCTTTTTGTTCCCTCAAAATATTTAAATGGAATATGAATCATAGCAAATTAAATTAATTATAATTATAGTAGTTTACTAGGAAATCCAAAAGAACGCATTAAATTACAGAAATATCACTCTATAAAATACAATAATAATAAAATATTTCTTTAATGGACGACAGTAAACAAACAGACTAATGATTGACGATGTCCCCGATCTACCCTTCGTGACAATTAATTGAACTCTTCCAGCCACGTTGTTACAACATTGTATATTTTGCCTGCGGGTTTTTTGGGTGCAAAACACAGTTACTACTGAAATACGACTACTATTTCTTAAATTTAGTGCATATATTGAAAAATTAGCTGATCAGTGCCGCGAAAGAGTGCAACGTTACCACGTTCGAACGGAGTGCCGCCGCCTACTACCAGCTTTGAAACCAAGTTTGTAAGAACCTTTTCTCATAAAGACTTTTCGACCTTTTTAAAATGACAGATTAAAAATGTTTTTATTGTAATTTTGTTTGCTTATTTAATTGTGTTGTTCTTAAGCCGCGTCTCCACCGGCCGAACTATTTCGACGAACACTGTTCGCTGAACAACTGTCATGTTCGCCGGACATAGTTCGGTGTTGGGTTGGTGTGGACGCCTTCTCAAACAATCTGGGCGCTATGGTGGGGGTATTGGCGGGAAACTGTTGTTGGCTGACAAAGTTCGCTCTCAGACCGAACATTTCTGCCAGTTCAGTAACCTCACGTCATACAACCTGTCACCGTATTCGTTATTTGCGTGGCTTTTAGCAGAGTGAGTGGTTATTTTTTAGTACGTGAAGGTTTGGTTTCTATTTTCTAGTGTCGTGAATGATGAGTGATTCAGCAAACAGTGAGAACATGGATAAACAGTTGTGGTCAACCGAAAAAACTATCAGTTTGTTTCAAGCATACGAAATGCATCCTCTACTCTGGAATCCTAGGGAAAAACTTTACAAAAATAAATACAAACGAAATGACGCAATTACGGAAATTGCTTCACATGTAGGGTGTAGTGTACTTGAGGTTAAGAAGAAGTTAGAGAGTGTTTTAGCTCAATATCGAAGGGAGAAGAAGAATGTAACGAAGTCTGGAATGGCTACTAGTGACAGAAAAAAACCGTGGTGGGGACTGAAGTATCTTCGGTTCTTAGATGTTAAGTATGCACCTAACCACACCATCTCAAGCACTGACATTTGCGAGTCCACTGAAGTAGACAACACGGGGAAAGAACTATCGCAACAAGAAGTAACAGGAGATCGAGAAGACGGTGGTCCAATCAACGAACCATCGACTTCATCTCATAGTCATATTTTTAAGCTGCCACCTAACAAAAGATCTCGAAAAGAAAAACAAGAAGAAGCGTATAATATAATGAAGGAATGCTATCAGAAAATCAACGGCACTGACAATGACAAAGACGAATTCTCGATTTATGGGGAAGCTGTTGCGGCCAGAATCAGGAAACTAACGAACCCTGTTGCTATATGCATTTTGAAAAACAAAATTGATAACGCAATTTTTGAAGCTGAACTTGAGGAATACCAGAAACAAGGATCTTGTTCAAATTCTGTGCGTTCTTCATCTCAGAATTCACATTCTGTGCTATCATCATCAGAGGAACCCATATCTGGAGAGGATAGCCATACTTCTATTTTGAATGTGAATGAAGCAGACAACAACTTGGAAGAGGATGCTCTATCTTTTGTTAATCTATTTTGAAATTTGGTCATACGATGGTAATATGACCAAACAATTTAAACTACTGTAATATTAAGTGGTTTAAATTGTTGCACTTCTTGGATTAAGAAATAAAAGGTAATGTAATATTTTGAATACCGTATTTATTATTTCCCTTTCCCTTGATACAAACTATAATTTTTATTCTATTATTTCTAATTATTACGTATCAAGTAACAAATTATCGACAACACATATGTCAAAAAACAACTACAAAAATTATTTTTTGTGAGGTTTAACACTGTTTAACAGATACGTTGTAATATCTTCTAAATTCTAAAATTGTCTACTACATATAAATATAATTAATATGTGAGGTTTTGCCGCAAGACTTTTAGTCATAGTCATGTTGCCATGGTACACTCCCCTCATCCGAAATGAAAAATGAAGCATACTCATCCCTAATAGCATTAGTATAGTCACTACCTCTTCTGCCAATACGAGTTAAAGGATATAATGTTTCATTTCTATCAGAGTCTCCATTGCGCCAATCTCCTGGTACAATTGTTCCATCAGGCAACACGTAGTCGACTGACCCAGGAGGAGAGTAGTAGTTAGCAGACTTGTTAGCACGTAAAAAGTTATGTAAGTACACACATGCACAGGTAATAGTTGTTGCTTTGTGAGGCTCGAGAAGCATGGGCTTTCTTAATACTCTAAATACAGAGCTCATTATTCCAAAAGCATTTTCAGAACATCGCCTAGCTCTTGAAACGCGGTAGTTAAACACTCGTTTCTTGCTACCTTTTTCTTGATGACCAGGATATGGTTTTATTATGTGTTTGTGAAGTGCAAACGCGTCGTCTGCAACAATAACATGTGGTACTGCAAACACACGGCCAGGTAATGGTTTGTCAGCAGGCAAGTTGGCACTGTCTTTTAAGGTTGTATTCCACAAATCACAGTTTGTAAATACACCCCCATCTGAAATGCGGCCTTTGCACCCAACATCTACGTACAAAAATGAATAGTTTGAATCCACTAGAGCCATCAATACTATACTATAATGTCCTTTGTAGTTGAAATATTCAGTTCCACTATTACTAGGGCATTGTACAACTACATGCTTGCCGTCGAGGGCCCCTAGGCAATTATCAAATTGCCATTTATTTTTAAATCCAATAGAAACAAATTTCCATTCTTGACTATTATTAGGCGTTTTCACATATTCAGACAATGCATTGACAAGTGCTTCACACACGCTCGGCACAATTCTAGAAATGCTTTGTTTTGAAATTTTAAAAAGATACATCAAAGATGTATAGGAATCACCCGTTGCCAAAAATCTCAAAGTAACAGCCAAACAATCATTTACACTTACAGCATTCCGATAATTGGTGTCTTGTTTAGAAATGGTTGGCCCAATAAGCATGATTAGTAACTCAAAATCTTCATTACATACCCTTGTAAAATTTGTAAACAAGCAACTTGCTGTCAGATCAGCACGAAATTGTTCACTGCACTCATCTCTTCCTCTAAACAGTTGTCTTTGCCACCATCGTGGAGGCCGACGAAAGGACATGATCAAATAAGCTGCTGCAATACACGCCAAACGACGACGACGTTGAGTAGATACACTCATCACTGTAACTGCCGCTTTAACGCAGCGAACACTGATTTGTTGGTTCGCGGTCTTTAAAAAATGTTCGACGAACAAGTTTGGTGTACTAAATTTTAAATGTTCGTCAGTTTTTGTGTTGGCCAACAGTGTTCGACGAAAAAGTTCGCTCGGTGGAGACGCGGCTTTAGGCTTCCACTTTTTTTATTAATATTTATTAATTTGCATACTTTAGGCCGCAGGTTATTGATCACTCGTTTTCACATTATATGGATCTATTATTTTGCTACGATGAGTGAAGGGATTTTCGAAGCACTAAAACAAGATTATTTATCTACATAAACAGAAATTGTGAAAAAATACAAAATAAGGATAAAAGCTTGATCAACAAACCACTAAAAATACAAATCAATTCGCAATTGCTGTATTATCTTAAGTTTATAATAGAAATGTATCACAACTAATGGTTTTGACAGGATAATAACGTGACCAAGCGATTGATTTTCCTACCACTAAATTCCAAGATAGAGTTGAATTTAGAACAAGTATAACAATTTTGTTTGAAGTAGAATATACTTTTAAAATTAAAGTTAAAAAATAAAACATACAGAAACGTTCTTGTCCACCTTGTATTAAACACGTCCAAAAACGGAGTTTTGAGTAATACAAATGTAAAGTTAGTGGGTCTTTTGACATGTTTTATATAAATAGTGTACGAAAACAGGACATCTTATAGAGGTGGCCCATTGTCCACACCACTCAAGTATATTTATATGTTCGCAAACTGGAATTTATATTTTGGTGTGTTCACAAGCTGCATGCCTTTACACTTGTTCGCAAACAAGACAACTGGCGAGGGGTACAGTTGCAATCACACACTAACCAGAGCGTATGCTGTCACACCACTATCGACCGCTGACAAACTTCAAATACCAGTGTACAACTTGCTCCAAAAGGCTCCCTGGTTGCTATAAAACCAATGGTTTAGTTTAAACGTTTAAAAACTAAAACTGGAAGACTTATCTGGCCTAATATCACTTTTGATATTT
>JAQJVL010008221.1:0-7500 GCA_035578905.1 Stictocephala bisonia
TATCTATATTGCTATTTACATCAATAATACATGTTATATGTCAAACAAATGACTGAGGATGAAAGGTAGTAAATGCTAGTAAAAGTGCCATGTCCCAGACCACTTTGAAAATAATTTCGTAATTGCTAGAGAGAAATGTGCATTCATATAAATTTTCAAGCATTTAATAGCCGTCCGGAAATACAAGAAATTTTCGTTGCTACTCCCGTTTATTCAATCAAATCCTAGCATTTACTTATACGAGTTCTGGCTAGTGCTAGTTTTTATTCACATCACCCGAGTACTTGATTCCAAGGTAACATCACTACATCAACGCTTATCCTGAATGATGACAAGAACCTTACGGAGAGCATCATTCCCAAATCTCTGAATTCTTTAAATACAGTTATTGTTATAAGCATAATATTGGATGGTTCAATTGAGAACTATAGATTAGTTTTTCAATAAGTAGTCATTTCCGGGAGCAATTTGTGCGTATTGTATTATTTTTATATTTTGTACTCTATCTTTTTCATTGTACTTTAAAAGACCTCTTTACTTTTCAATTCCCGCCTTGTTATTTTTGCATTGAAAAAAGACCAAAAAATGAGTACCGTTCTGACGAAATTTGTGCGTTTCTTGCCTGCCATTCGTTGGTTGGTTGACTGGGATTGTTTAACTTTGTTTCTATCCTAACCTCTAAATGACTATGTTTGAATTGATGTACCATGTCAATTTTGGATTTGTCTATTCTTATAATTCATACATAATTTGTTTATATCAAGTTAGCAAAGTACGCTTTGGCTTGTTCTCTGTTGTTGACTTCGTTTGATTTTGTAGTACACCATTCTAAACCGTTGGTCGGTATGTAGTTTTGTAAAATAGCCTAAATACTGTAAGCTACTAAGATAATTCGGTTACTCTTGTATACTATTATGTTATCTTAGTATTTTTAGAAAGCTAAATCAATCTAGAAGTTTGACTTGTACATCAATTCATAGAAAATAGTGTATAGCTGTACTGAGATTATGGATTTATCTGTGAGATTGTTTTCTAAGCTCCATAAGTCAGTGGTTCCTATACTTTCATGCCCTGGGACCCAATTCCAACTTGACATATTGTTTGCAACCTAGCTTTAAATAATGACCGATAGATGTTTTATATACGTATAGGTCTATATTCTTTCCAACAAAATCAACAGTCCAATTAAAGTTACCATTGATGATTATTAGGCCTACTTAAATATGCCAGATAGATTTAATAGTGTGTAAAAGTACTGTGAGTAATAGGCTAATTATCAAATTCAGGGCCTAGCGATGCGATTTCGAGCAGTAGCGCACACCACCACTATTACTTATCTGTTATAAGTGAGTGCTGTTCAGTTATACATAGTTTTGGTTTTACTTAAGTTGCGTAGTTTTACTATAGTTTAGATACATAGGCTACTTGTATTATCAATGTTGTGAATTATGGCATCTAATACAGCAAAAGTGAAGATAAATGTTATGATTAATTGTCGAGCTCTTCTGCTTGTATTAGCAAAGATTTGGACCATGGTGATTTGGCAATATTTTATGACCCTACTATGTTCCTCAGTGGTTACCAACCATTGCTAGACATAATACCTCTTACTGGAAATCCTGGTCTGAAAGTGTCATTACCTGGACTCAATATTCCAGTAGCCTATAGTCCCTACTCTATGTTCTTGCTTCTTGATGAACAGTTCTCAGAAAGTGTTTCACATACATACATAGGCCTATGCAATTGTTTTGCAAACTATGACATTACAAATTGGAAAGACCTCACTCTAGACAGTATTATTACTGCCCAGCTTGCGTAGGGAACCAGGTTTAAGTCCCAGAATATGTTTTGATAGGTATCATGAATCATCGTAAATAGGTCTAAGTGTCTTCATGGGATTAAAATTATAATAATTAGCTATTTACAGATTTAAATAATTATAGCAAAATGAGCCTAGGTATGAAAAAAAAAAAAAAAAAAAACTAAGTATCAAATAATATTAGGCCTACTGTACTTAAACTGCAGCGAAAGGTCCCACTATATTAGTAGTCCAAAATAGTCATGATTTTTATATTATTTAATTGATTTTTTGCTGTACAACTTAGATCGTCTCAGAGTATATCAATAAGAAGAAGTTTTGCTGGTTTTTGTCTTTTTTAATACCAGTAAATCTTCTGACATCTTAGATACTGGAGTAACTTAGTTTTTTATTTATTTATCAATGATAAATACCATTTTTACAATTATTACAAATTTAAAATGATGGCAGCATAAGTTAATAAATTAATATAATACCGTACATACATAATAATTAGTAAGTAATAGCATACATATATATATATATATATATATATATATATATATATATATATATATATATATATATATATATATATATATAGTAACAGTTTAAATATCAAGGCAAGAAAATTAGTTAAGATAAAATTCTTCAAATTAACAATGAAAAACAATTATAAATATCTATAAGAAAACTAACAGAAAGAAGTAAAATCAACAACACAGATTATAAGAAATCTAACAATAAAGTAACAAACAACGTTAAATAATAACAGCCAATAATAACAAGGACGCTATATACTGAAGACAAAATAGAGGAAAGTTTATTCTTTGTATCAGAACAAAGATAAAAAGGTAAGATCACTTAATTATTTCACTTTAGCTCAATTTCACTTTGATTTCCTTTTAGTAACACCTGTTACCAAAAAGATACAAATATATGTGTAATAGCCTCACTACAATACATATTTACTTAACCCTTTGGCTGATAGGAAAAAAAAATCTGAAAACTGATAGGATTTTCGGCATGTGTCATCCCAAAACTGATAAAAGATACACTCTTAACATTATAAAAAACTTTAATTTGATAGTACTGAAAATCAGTGGCCAAAAATATGGTAACGGGTATTATGTAATATTGGTAACGGATGTCAGATAGAATATATTTAAACATATGTGAGATATATTTATAGTTTCATATGCTCACAACTTCTCTGTAACTAAAGATTAAATAGGTATTGTAGGGAAGCTATTGCACATATATTTGTGGTTTTTTGGCAACAGTTGTTACAAGAAGGAAATCAAAGTGAAATTGAGCTTCAGTGAAATTGTTCTAACCTTTTCTTACTGTGCTGCTACAAAGAATAAACTTTCTTCTATTAATATATTCCAGTACCTAAGATGTTAGCTGATTTACTTGTATTAGAACAAAGCTCATATGCACTCATCACACTCATTAGAAATCCATATTCCACCATATCTTGACGATCGGCGTCTTAAGAATAAATAAATTAAAAAAAAAATAATAAAGTAGCTAAAACTTTTCTTTTTTATATACTCTGAGAAGACCGAATTTATTCTGCAAAAAAGAGTGAAGTATTGAAAAAAGCTTAGTAACTATTTTTGACTATGAAAATAGGGACTTTTTGCTGCAGTTATGTAATGTTATTTGTTATAAGATTTTTTTTTAATTTTTCCCCTAGGCTCATTTTGCTATAGAAGTGCTGATATAAGTTGTCTCGTTTTTATACATAGTCTATGCAGGGTGTTAAAAAAATGCAGGGTAAAACTTCAGGAAATGATTAAATAGGTAAAAATAAACAAAAAAGTTTTTATGAAGATGAGTCTTAACTCGCTTAGTTTGGCGTCTGTGTGTTTAAAAGAAAAATACCTTATCTCGCAAACAGTATTAGATTTAGTTTTGAAACTTGACACGAATATTTAACTTCACACCACCTAATATACTCTAAAAAGATAAAATAATATTTTCACCCGTTTATAAATGGTGGTTGTTAAAAAATTGTAATGCTAAACTTCATGAAAACCAAAGCAAAAACAAACAATTGTCACGGCCTAATTTTTTGGTTAAAACAAGGCAAATCTTTTGATACCTCGTTTGTTACAATCAGACAGTACGTAACTGAGAAAATGTTATTTTTCTGATTTTGTGCAAAATGGTTTTTTTTCAATTTTCGTGTACTTGTGTCTATTGATTTAGAGTATGTTAGGTGGTGAAGTTAAATATTCGTGTCAAGTTTCAAAACTATATCCAATACCGTTTGGGAAGATAAGGGTTTTTTTTTGTAATACACAGACGCCAAACTAAGCGAGTTAAGACCTATCTTCATAAAAACCTGTTTGTTTATTTTTACCTATTTAATCATTTCCTGAAGTTTTGCCTCATATTTTTTGAACACCCTGTTTAACCTATATTAATTTAAAGTGTTTTTTGCTCTAATGTGTAAATAAATACAACTTGTACCCAAGTTTTATTTCATAATTTATCAAACCTTAAGTTTAGTTTTGACAATATATCTGTAGATACCTCAGACAGGTAACACCAGTTACTGTATATGTTTCCTTGAAAATTTATTAATATTTTTATTTTAAACAGTTTATTAATATTAAGTTTAACTTTATAATCCTGGTTTACAGGCATAATTTTTTTAATTTTCTTTGCCTTCATATTTCACAGAGTTTTGAAATTAAACATTATGTTCTATGGTAACATGTCCTTTTTCTGTAACACCTGTTACCACATTATTCTTATTTTATTTTATATTTAGAATCTGAATGAAGTATTTATATGCCAATATCCTAATAAAATGAGCAAATAAAAATTAACAGATGTATACATTTATTGACTAACTAACTAATTAACTAACTATTAACTAATTAATTAATTAATTAACTAACTAACTAATTAACTAACTCATTTAGGTTATTTATTATTGAATTTTATTTATTTTGTTTGTAACACCTGTTACCTATGGAGAGGCTGAAATACTTCATAAGAAGTAATGACAAAATTTAGTGATAATGCATCTTTTATTATCTTGAAAACAATTTATATACACAGTTCAAGTCATACATCTTGCAGGTGTGTGATACGATTCAGCGACTCAGATATTTTGATGTCTTCTTGGAGACTAAAAGATAAAATAACCTCTTTTTCTTTTAACCCTCCCAGCGTCCAGTAGTCCACTCCTTAATGTCCAGCCTTTTTGAGCTACTTTGCAGAGTTTTGTAGAAAAATGTTGAGCACACACAAAAATAAGTAAAATCTTAAAGTATTTTATATCAATGTAAAGTAAACAAAATAAGCTATACTAGAAAAATATTTTTGTTTACCTACCTTGAGTATTTTTGATGTTATCCTTGATTGTATTGTAAAAAATCAAAATTTCCTAAGTTTTGTTCAAAGTTTACACTATGCTAGTAAGAGTTATTTCACTATATAAAAAAAAAACCAAGATAGCAGTTTTGTTGCAAATTTTATATATAAAAAGAAAATATATACATTATAAGGTTTATTACTACACTGAAAAAGGTACTCTATGAATTCTCTGAAACACTGACAGACTGTTAACACGAAAATTGCGTTGTATAAATCAGCTGTTTTTATTTATTTATTTTTTTTCTCCAGGGAATAGAGGAAATCCAAAGACGTGCGATATAAAGTAGAATCTCCTCTATCGATTCATAAATGTTACGATGTATTATTACGAAAAATAACCGAGTTAACATTATAGTTTGTAAACGATTGCTTGATGTCGACGAATCGACAGGTATCATTCAGAGCGCCGCTATTGCGGTCGAATTTTCGACAAGTAACGCCGGGAGGGTTAATGGATTCAGCAGTCTAGATAGATGATCTGAAGTGTAATTAAAAATGTTGCAAATTAAACTTTACATTTTAGCTTTTCCATATTCATTATGTCAGCCCAAAATACACACTAGTAGCCTAATTTATATCGTATATCTCAATTTAAGTAACTTAAGTGTGAAGTGGAAGTGCATCATCTTAATGGCTTTATGTATGTCATGTGCGGATGTCGCTCTTTTTCGTCATGTTCAGTACACGTCCTGCTTCTTATAAGCCTACTGTTATTTCCTGCCTACAAACAATCAGTTTGTGCTTGGTGAATGCCTTCCTATATTGTGTGATTGTTTCATTTGGACTCTTACACTTTTTTTGTATTAAGTGTTAAAATGGGAGATTTAGGTGAGTCACCTCAGAATATCACTCCCGCATTGGGGCCAGAGGCCAATTTTGGGCCAAGTGAACGTGTTAAAGAGCACTTGGAAATCACCTTGTAGTTAAGTAGATTATATTATATTAGATACACCGGGTTGTGGTCCTGTCACCAAGCCCACTGCGCCTAGACTCCATGCGACTCCCTTTGCGCCCCGAGACTGGCGACAGTGTCACAAGAGACCAGTCCCCCTTATGAAGGACATGATCTCCCCGAGTGTAGCCCTTCTAATGTCCTCTGGGTCCAGAAAAGCGGCACCCAGAGTCCTGTACCTAAGAGATGAGAGAGCTCCACAATGACAAAAGATGTGTATGGAGCTCTCCTCATCCTCCTCACAGAGCCTACATGTGGAGTCCTCTGTTAGGCCCATAATCTTCATATGTCTGTTAAGAAGATTGTGTCCGGTCAGCATTCCCGTAACCGCCCTCACCTTGGTTCGGTTACAGCTCAGCAGATCTCCGCTGTACCTGCGATCCGGTCCCTGGATAAGAGCACGAGACTGCCTGAGCCCGGACTCGGTCCTCCATCTACCATCGTGTTCCTCAGAGGTCCACCTGTCAATTCTTCTTTTTACCTTTTGAAGAGGAATACCAAAGTTATAGGCCTATATCTATAGTACCAGCAATTTCTAAGGTATTTGAAGCAGTTATAAATAGTCAAATTGTATGCTATTTTGAACAAAATAACTTATTTAACTGCTCACAGTTTGGCTATAGATCAGGATTAGGTACTGTTAAGGCTGCCATTTCCTTTATTAATAATTGTCTGGAAAAACTGGAAAATAAAGTCTCCCTTAATGTTAAGCTACATGATTTGTCTAAAGCTTTTGATACGGTTTCACACACGTTACTCATAGAAAAGCTTAAATTTTATGGTTTCGATAATGAAGCTATACTTATTATTCTTTCTTATCTTAATTGTAGATTTCACAAAGTTTGTCATGGCCACATTGATTCAAGTTTTCTGCAGGTAAAGCATGGAGTTCCACAAGGCTCAATCCTAGGCCCTATTCTCTTTATCATTTACATCAATGATCTTCCATTTAACATCTGCAGTCCCTATATTGAGTGCTACCTTTTTGCTGATGACCTTAACATTTGTTTTAACGCTAAATCTCAACTAGACTTAAACTTTATGAGCAGAAATATTGAAAATATTATGGAGGACTGGTGTTCTGCTAATTTGCTTTGTTTAAATACCAACAAAACTCAAGAGTTGAATCTGTCTTATTCCAATGATATGTTGTCGAGTAGAGAGGATTGTGTACATTTTTTAGGGTTTACTATTGACTCTAGACTAACTTGGGATAGTCACATAAAAAATATTGGTTCCAATATTAGCAAAGGGATTTACCTAATTAGAAGGTTAAGGTCTTGTTTGAGCTTAAATGTCCGTAGAGTGGTATATTTTGCTCAAATTCACAGTCTTTTATCTTATGGTACCTTAT
>JAQJVL010008221.1:12500-20616 GCA_035578905.1 Stictocephala bisonia
ATCCCTGGTCCATTGTTTGGAGTATGGATGTAACGTTGGGAGGCAAAAAAATTACCTTAAATTTTCCATTTTCTCTTTCAAGAGAAGGAGTTGAGGGATGACATGTAGCATTGTCAATCAATAAAAGCACATTTCCTTGGTTTCCAGTTTCACGCTGATGTTTTTTTACCTCTGGTATGAATACCTTTTCATACCATTCAACAAAAATATCAGAAGACATCCATGAATTGGTTTGATTTTTGTAAGTACAGGCAAAGTCTTTATTCCCTTGAAACAACGTGGATTTTTGGACTTCCCTATAATAAGCAATGGAAGCTTATGGCTTCCGTTATATTTGCGCACACCATTGCAGTTATGCGGGATTTGCTAGCTTTGAATCCAGGTGCTGACATTTCATTTTTAGAAACTAGAGATTTCGTCTGCATCTTTTTCCAGTAAAGGCCAGTTTCATCGGCATTATACACATTGTCAGGGTTAAAAAGCCTCTTTTTCTATCAAATTTTTTAATGAAATTTTAAAACTTTCAGCTGCTGCAACATCAGCAGACAATTTTTCCCCTTGAATATCTATTTCTCGTATTCCATGGCGGGATTTAAAACGCTTCAGCCACCCAGTAGAAGCTTTAAAATCAGCATCACCACCGAGCTTATTGTTCATTTCAAGCGCTTTTTCGCATATCAAAGGGCCACTTATAGGTTGTCCTTGACCATGTACCTGCATGAACCATGTATAAACTGCTGTGTCCAAATCTTGGTTTTTGGCAGTTTTCATTGTTTTTCTGTTCAAGCTTCCATTAGCACTGTCAAGCTCATACGCAAATTTCAAGATAAAATCGCTCTTCTTTTTTATTTCTGAAATTGTTGCTTTACAACACCGTATTCTTGAGCTAAACTTGCTCCACTAGAACCACTTTTCAATCGCTTTATTATAGTAATTTTATCTGACACACTTAGAACAACACGTTTCCTTTTTGAAGACATTGCAACAGAACTGTCTCGAACCAAACGTCACAACAAACAGCACTACGATCCGTTCCCGGCAAAGGCTCAGAAGCCACTGACTAGTGATTATACTACGAGTGCCGAGTCACGTAGGCCGTAGGTGGCAGACGTATTTAAGCGCTGCATACAGTGAACGACACCGGTGCAGCGGGAGTTTCGGTTGGCGCGCGAATTTGAATTACGTACTTGAGAATCACGTTCAAAATATGAATTACAGTACATACATATTAGGGCGTTCGGATAACCGACGTTCGGATAATCGGCGCTCTACTGTATTTAGATATTTAGGCCTTCCCCTCCTTTGATTAAAGTGTCACCTTTACCAATTCTGTAAGATTAATTGTTATTTTACTATTCCTTGAAAACTAATTTCCAGTTTAGCTTTAGAGCTCAACCTTAACCCTTACCACGCCATAAGCGCATATGTTGACTTTGCTCTAAACGCCATAAGCGCATATACACACGTAATAATTACAAAAATATTATTTTCGTAGTAATGTTTCTAATTTAATCCAGTAGTGCGTTTGGGATATGGGCGGTGACTGATGAGAGACACATTGTGTGACTCGCTACCTTTTGTTGGCTTGTTACTCACTATGGGACTGGTTTTTGTCTAGCAGTGTACATTTCCGCTGTGCCGCCCAACGCCACAAGCACATATACACACAGCTACTGTTGAGCCGAGCAGTTGTCATTGTCCGCCGCCTTACAGCTTTTAAACTCTGTATTTAGTTATTCTATCACTACTTTAGTTTAATATATGTTAGTAATTGATAGTTTTAAGTGTCAATATAAATAATCCGGCCGATTTTGTGGAAGGTACTAAATACATAGTATTCAAGTTCTATATGTATTTACTTATTTTTCATTATGTGTGTTATGTGCAGGCCCTGTCATCAGTTTATGTACAAGTAAATGTACTCAATTATACATATTTTATTGATAGTAATAATATTTTGTATTTATTCATACTGTATAAGTGATCTCTGCTTGAGGCTTACTTTCAAGTAAAAGTTTGCTCATTTACATATTCATATATACGAAAAAAGGTAAAGTAAGCTAATAAAAGTTTCAAAATGTTTTCATATCTTTTATTTTCCTGTACAGATCAATTAAAAAAATGAGCTCCTAAAAAATTTAATTTTGATTTTTACAATAAATTAGAGCTTAATGGAAAATAAGTATTGTATAAATGGTGCTCTAAGGGTTAAAATAATGTAATTATTAGTAAAGTATTTAAACAAATGATTTTTTTCACATGTAATCAAATATATTTTATATTGATAACATTTAATTTTCAGATGAATTTAACAAAAATGAAAGTCAACCTTCAAAAACACAAGTTAATGATGTGAGACTGTCAACTCAGATTCCTGTTGAAATTCCTGGTAAATTCTTGAAAAATGTGTCTATAAGCTTAAAAGAACCAGTGGAAAAATCTCCTAAGAAACAAAATAGTGGTGTAAAATTTGCCAAGCCTCTAATGGTAGCAGTTGATCCTAAAAACCCCCTTCTTACAAATGGGCTTCCATTACACTCAGTACTGATGTCTGATTCGGATACCTCACTGGGAAACACAGAAAATGAAATAGAACCAGAGACACGATCACTTAATATCACATCTGCTAACACACCAGCAAAGGACATAACTTCTTCAGGTTCAAGTCACGAGCCGGCTTTAACAAATGGTTTATCAACACACATTAACCATTCGAAAAATGCTGAGCATACTGAAAATTCTTCTATAGCTAGAAATAAAAGAAAAATACAAGGAAAGTCAGACGAAGAATGCCATGAGGTAAATGAGGTTACAAATTCAAGTGATACATCCGTTCATTTAGTCACTACAACAGCAGCATCTAAAGCCCACAGTACGCCAAGCACCCCATTATCTCTTCAACAGCAAGTATCAAAGTGTGATCAAGTTGTTCCTAAAAGAAAACGTGGTAGACCAAGAAAAGACAGTATTCTACCTACTATGAATAGTGCCAGCAAGACGACGCCTTTAAAGTGTAGTAATGTTGTTAAGGACGCTGTCGTCAATTCAAAAACGTCTTGTTCAAATAGTGGGAAACAATCTAATAATAATGCAAGTAGTATGCCATTACATAATGATTCAGATGATGATACCGGTCACTTTGAAGAAAGTATGGACCACAACGAGTCACAACCAGATGATAACATGGAAATTGACACAACAGAAAGTAGAGTTGACAACTGTAAACAAAAAGGTGCAACAGATACTGGAAATACAACAGAGACATCTAAAGGCAAGGACATTAATAAACCGGAAGAAGAAGAGGAATATACCTGTTCAGCCTGTGATGTTAGATTTACTTCAATTTACGAACATATCAAAGAATTTCACAATGGGGAAGAAGTAGTGGTTGAGGTAAGATTCAATTTAAATGCTATATCTGTTTTATTATTTATTTTTTTGTTAATATGCTATTTACTTATTTTAGACACTCAGAAATACTAAGTTATATAAATACTAAATCCTTAACCCTTTCCCCTCGGAACTGTCTGTTAAATAATGTTCTCTCAGATCAGGTGTCCAGTACAGTTGGCCACACTTATTTCTACGTCAGCTCGGCAGTTGAACACCTGTAAGGTCGGGTGGCCAACTGGGTTGGCCATGGCTGCTTTGTTTACGAGAGTGGCAGCCATGTCACTCTCCCGTTCTCACCAGGTCGGAACCCATTTTGTGGTCATTCAGCCTTATTTTGATTGCAACTGATTTTTTATGTTTAAATACTACTTATTTAATTTAAATGTTTATCTGAATTCAAAAATTAAAAAAAATTTTTAATTTGAAAAAATGGATAATTATGTGATATAAATTTTCTTAGCAATAATATTAATAATTATATATTATATTTTTAGTATAGTATATTTTTAAATACTATTGAAAAACATTTACCTATTTGCACAGTTGAGATTTTTATTTTACATAATCTATAATAATTAGTTGGATAACACCTAATGAAATATTCAAACTAACAATTCAATTCTGTACGAAATGTGTCATAAACTTTTTTGTGGTATATTCAATCGTTTCCTCACAAAAAGTTTATAAATTTGAATTTGTGCCTCCGTTATCAACTTAGGTAGTATCCAATAAAAACTAAAGTAATTTCTTATGATCATCTTAGATAGAACACCCCCCCCCCAGATCATATCGGGAGCCCCCTGTGATCAACGGATAATCACCCGTTATCATCTAAAATGGCGGACGGGAATTTTGAATTGCTGACAGCATACTTCAGATTTGTAATGAAATTTCCTACAACTTTGTTAAGAAGTAATTTTTTGGTATTTTTTTATATTAACTACACAAAAAATCATCAAATTTTACTTTTCGTTCAAAAAATTCTATTTTTGGTAGGTTTTTCGTATTTTATTGCTGTATTACGATAGTTTAAGAACCTAAAACCCATACACACTATTTAACTTTACTACTTTATTATGAAAAACTGCTATAAAATTTGATTTATAACTTCATAACCTAGAAAAAAATCAAGATGGCTGACGTGAAAACGCCGACTTGTTTGCAGAGTTGAAGTTTTTTTACTGAAGCTTTAATATTTAGTTTGGACAACATCTAATAGAATATTTAAACTCTATATATATAATACATTTCCTCGCAAAAAGTCGTTAAAGTTGAGTCTTGTCAAAAATATGTTGCTCACTTATTCACTTACGTATTAAAATTGTGTACAAAACTTTACGGACAGTTAAACTATATATAAAAACAGTATGTATTCATTTTTGTTGCCTAAAGGCCAATCATAGTTTTACGCTGTGTTTTCGGAATTTGTTTGTTAGTTTGCACCCTCCAGCGGCTGCGATAAACGTTTTTAGAACAGTTGGTAGACCGGGCCTTTGTCAATTGAAACGAGTCGCTCCAGCGTCTGCGAGAAACGTTTTTAGAACGGTTGGTAAAACGGCCCTCAGTCAATTGAAACAAGTCCCACCGAGGTTATATAAGGATGACGCCGCTTTCCATGCCTCAGTCTGACACCCTACAGCCTCTACACGCTTGAATTACCTTCAGTACTGAACTGTTCAATTGTTTGGCTTTCTGCTACTGCATAGTGATACGAATCTTCTATCATCGCTATTTTTCAACATAAACTCTAGGTTTCTTTCATTTAATAAGTTTTTATTGTGATTAATAAAGAATCACGAATTTCTTCAGATTGTTTTCGAGACTTTATATTATTTTGGAATTTTGAATTGTGTGCAGAGTTTTACTTGCGGCTTCATTGTGGATAAACCGTTGGTTGTAGAGCAAATCTGACAGCATACTACAGATTTGTAATTAAATTTCCTACAATTTCTATGAGGAGTAATTTTTTTGTATTTTTGATATTAACTAAGCAAAAATTCATTAAATTTCACTTTTTGTTCAAAAAATTCTATTTTTGTTAGGTTTTTGGTATTTTATTACCATACTACGATAATTTAAAAACTTAAAACCATACACACTGTTTAGATTTACTACTTTGTTACCAAAACCGCTTTGAAATTTGATTTTTCACTTTACCTAGAAAAGATTCAAAATGGCTGACGTGAAACTGCTGACCTTTTTACAGAGTTAAGATTGTTGTTTTACTGACTCTGTAATATTTAATTTAGAAACTAATACTAACGAAATATTCAGATTCAAAATTAAATTATGTTTAAAAAATGTCATATACTTTTTTATGGTACAAACTACAGTATCCTCACAAAAAATCGGTAAAGTGAGTTTTGTCGAAAACATGTGATTTTTTGGAAGAGTTCCTCCCATTTATGCATGATTAAAATAAACTAGAGACTTAAATCCTTACACACTATTTACCTTTACCTTTCTGTCTAGAAAAATGCTATACAATTAGATTTTGCACTTTTCATAACCCAGAAAAATTCAAATGGCTGACGAGAAACTGCTGACCTGTTTTCATAGTTGAAGTTTTTATTTTACTGACACTGTTATATTTACTTTAGATAGAATCAAACGAAATGTTCCAACTAACAATAAAATTCTGTAAAAAAGTTTCATATACATTTTTATGGTAAATACTACAGTTTATTCACAAAAAGTCGGTAAATTAAAATTTTGTCGAAAACGTGATTTTTTAAAATATTTCCTCTCATTTTAAATATGATTAAAAAAGCCATAAACTTAAAACCCTGAATAACATTTACCTTCATTTTTCTGTTAGAAAGAATGATATAAAATTTTATTTGGCAATTTCTTAACCTAGACAAAATTCAAAATGGCTGACGAGAAAGCGCTTACCTGTTTGCACAGCTGAGGTTTTTGTTTTACTGAAGCTGTAATATTTAGTTAAGATAACATCAAATGAAATATTTATATTAACAATTTAATTGTGTACAAAAAATTAAATATACGTATTGTGGTATATCCTACCGTTTCCTTACAAAAAGTCGGGAAAGTTGAGATTTGTCCAAAATACGTAATTTTATAGAATAGTTCCTCCCATTTAAGTATGAATAAAATATGTTGGAAAGTATAAACTTAACAGATTATTTAACTGTTGTTATATTTGATATTTTACCTTTCAAAACAAAAAAAACTTTCTTTCGTGTACTGTTGAAGTATTTGTTTTTCTGTAGTAGCAATATTTCGCTTAGAAGACATCAAATGACGTTGTTTAATTCATAATAACGTTTACTACTAGAATGTTTGTATACCTCTATGCTGTATATACAACAGTTTCCTCACAAAAAGTTGGTTAAGTTGAGTTTTTTATAAAAAAAATGTGATTTTTTTAATATATCCTCCCATTTAAGCATGATTAAAACCAGCTGGAAACTTAAAGCCTTGCACACTATTTACGTTTACCACTCTGTTGACCAGCTAACCACTTATGATCATCTTGGGTAGACCCCTGTGATCAACGGGGGTAATCACCCGTAATCATCTTGGGTAGCCCCATAGTCAACTTGACTAACGCCCCGTGATCAACTTACTTAGTAGCACCCTCGTCTATTAAAGGTTTTTTTATTATTATTTGCCTAAATAACTAAATTAAACAAAACAAAGTTATTATCCAATCTGTTGTCAATACATTAACGGTATTTTGTTAAGCCCAGAACTAAGTAAATTCCTCAAAAAACTTGCAATGTTAAAATGACATCGTGGAGTGGTGTTTAAGCAATTAAAAAATAGGCCTGATATATTTTTTAGTAAAGGTTTTTAGGAAATCAACTTTAACCAGACTAGGGGACGGAAAAAATTATTGGGCCTAAGGGTGCCAAATACTAAATCCGGCCCTGTAACTACCTATTTCAGCATGATTAAAATAGACTGGACACTTAAATCCTTGTACACTATTTACGTTGACCTCTCTGTTTATCAGCCCTTGTGATTAACTTCGGTGGCACACAGTCATCGACTTACGCAACCCCCAATGATGACCTTAGTTAGGCTCTGTGATCAACATTGGCATCTTCCATGACTAACTTGCGTAGCTCCCGTGATCCTGTTGGGAACCTCCTGTAATCAACTTGGTTAATCATTCGTGATCATCTTGGGTAGCACCCATCATCGATTAGGTTAACCGGCTGTCAACCACTTAGGTAGCCCCCATGAGATCTTTTATAGTCCCCCGTGATCCACTTTGGTAACCACCCATAATAATCTTGTGTAACTTGTGATCAACTTGGAGAGCTCCTGTTAACCAGTAACTTTGGTAGCCATTCGCTATCATATTGGAAAGCACCCGTGACTAGCTATTGATGCTTACACAGAAAGGGGGTTTGTAAGCGAAGCCCCCAACAAGCGAAGCGAGTCTAATATCTATAAAGCTGGGTGTGTAACACACTCACGTATACAAATTCTAACCCACTTCCAGACGAGCTAGAAACTTGGCACACTTGTAGCTTTTACCGAGCAATCGACGGGAAAATTCCGAAAACTAAAGATTTTATTTTTTTAACCCCCAAAACAAAAAAAATGGCGGACGGGAATTTTGAATTATATGCAGAGTTTTACTTACAGCTTGATTGTGGGCAAACCGTTGGTTGTAGAGCAAATCTGACAGCATAATCCAGATTTGTAATTAAATTTCCTATAATTTTGGTCAGATAACTTTTTTGTATTT